>JAWWEE010000158.1:56444135-56462866 GCA_035221455.1 Xenops minutus
ACCCCCTCCCCTCCCCACCCTATCCCCATCCCCATCCCATTCCCTCCCTCCCCGCCCCGGCAGGAAGCGCGGGGGCCGCAGCGCTGCCCCCTCCGCCGGTGCGGGCGGTGCGGGCGGTGCCGGGTGAGTGGCGGCTGCGCGGGGCGGGCGCTGCTCCCGCTCCTCCCTCCTTCCCTCCGTCCCCCACAATAATTCCCTGCGGAAACAATAGCAAACAGCCGCGTTTATTTGCAGAGGGGCCGCCTGCGGGGCGGGGCGGGGCTGGGCAGCCCGCACAATGGGCGCTCTGTGCGGGTTCTCCCCCGCGGGCAGCGCCGTCGGGTCTGCGGGCAAAGCGGAGCGGCGCTCGCAGGCGGGGCTGGCAGACCCACACCGGCGGGAGGAACAGCTCCTCAGTGTGGTAGCCGGCAGGTGGGGAGGCCCCCGAGAGGTTCTGAGCACCAGCGGTAGGAGAAACTATTAAATTGGGGTGCAGGGACCGTCTGGAGGAGGGGAAAGAAGCTCCGTGACGGGCGCCCGGCTCGTTTCAGTGGTGAGAAACCCACACTTGAGGCTCTGGGAGCTCTGTGATTTCTTCCTGAGATGAATTTCTTGTTCCCTTGCTCCCAGGCTCGCCATGGATACCACCGGGCACAGCGTCCTCCTCCTCCAGCAGCTGAACATGCAGCGGGAGTTTGGCTTTCTGTGTGACTGCACGGTTGCCATTGGAGATGTTTACTTCAAAGCCCACAGAGCGGTGCTCGCTGCTTTTTCAAACTATTTTAAGATGATATTTATTCATCAGACGAGGTAAGAACACGCACCTCTTCTATGCTTTAATCACTCTCAACGTTCTGATTTTTCTGCTTTCTAAAGGGATCAAAGTCTAAAAGAGTGTAACTGAGGGTGTTAGATGATTTCAGATTATTTTCCTAACCCAGCACAGGCTGGCTCCCTAAACATTCCCAGTCTAGAACATGCTCTCCTTTAAAACCACCCTCTTAGCATATGGCAACATCAGGCCCTGCATTTTGGAGATGAGACATTTGTGTGACCAGATAAAATAAACATGTAAGTACCACTGTCCTCCTGCAGTGAGAACCTTGCAGATTTGGAATCCAGGGATATCTTGGTACCTCCTCTGCCCATGTGCAGTGTGTCCACTACTTTGCACTAGGTTGTAGACAAGCTTGCTGGGTGGGACTGTCCCTTCTGGCAGGATCCATGGGCTTGAAGCAAGGGAGAAGCCATGGCCTTATCACAGTTCTGCACTTCAGACTCTTGCAGATAAGGATCAAGACTGAGATCATGAATTAATTTCAAGCTGTTGTTCAGACGCTTCACCTGGCCAGGTCAGGAGTGGTTCTGCAGGTATAACAACGGTGGTGCCAAGGTTTGGCCTCTGACCTAGACTGTGCTGCTTGTAATGGATTAAACCCTTCTCCATTCCCCTTCCTTTCTGAGGGTCATGGCCTTCAGCACCTTTGCAAAATAATCATTAGGATCAGCCGTGTCACCCTTCCGTTGGAAGTGAGATAATTGCCCTTGCCTACAGATGTTTGCTGACACTTAAATGCAACACTCATAAAGATTACACAGTAGCAGCAGCTGTATTTATTACTTAAACACACAGATATTCTTTGCCTGGTGTTGCTGGAGTGGCACACCCCAGTGATGCTGTGGTTGCATGTGAGTGATGGGGTGACCCGGAGCTGCCCACTCACACCTCCCCAGCTGCAGCTGTGCACATGGTCTTTACAGTCACGGGATTAATGCAGGCTCGGGCACTTTGCTGTGCAAACAAGGGCTTAGGCACTTCTGCAGGGCTTAGCAGGGAGTGCTGCTCGTAAACTGGGAGGCAGGCAGCAACACACGTGCTCTGACAGCAAATGGGCAGGTAATGGATCGGGACTAACCTGGAGCCTTGCATGTACTTAATCATCTGTTTTGTTTCAGCGAATGCATAAAGATTCAGCCTACAGACATCCAGCCTGACATATTTAGCTACTTGCTACATATCATGTACACTGGGAAAGGGCCAAAGCAGACCGTCAGCCAGAGCCGACTGGAGGAGGGCATCCGCTTCCTCCACGCAGACCACCTGTCCCACATCGCCATCGAGATGAACCAGGCGTTCTCCCCAGAGCCGGTCCAGTCTTCCAACCTCTACGGCATCCAGATCTCCACGGCACACAAGCTGGCCAAGGAACGCCTGGGAGCAAAGGACAGCCTGCCCAAGGCAGGTGGCAGGTCTGCGGCCCAGGGCGATCACCCCCAGCTGCAGCTGTCCCTGGCCATCGGCCTGGAGGACGGACCCCTGGACCAGCAGGTCGCTCGCCCCTCCGCCCAGCCCGCCGCTCTCGCCAAGCCGGCAGAGGAGCGTCCGAAGCTCTCGGTGTCCATAAAGCAGGAGCGGTGCGACCCGGAGCCCGTGGTGTCCCAGAGCTGCACCCCTCCGTCCCCGGAGGTGGCCAGCCCCATCTTTGCCAAGGCCAGCCTCAAGGCACACTTGTGTCACTACTGCGGGGAGCGCTTCGACTCGCGGGGCGGGCTGCGGCAGCACTTGCACACCCACGTCTCGGGCTCGCTGCCCTTCGGCGTGCCGGCCTCCATCCTGGAGAGCAGCGACCTGGGCGAGGTGCAGCCCCTGGCTGAGGACAGGGAGGCTGGGGATGGCCACCGCCTCGGGGCCTTCCTCCTCAAGGAGGACGAGCATCCGCTGGAGCATCCCAGCTGCAGCGACCTGGAGCCTCTGCAGATCGGCCAGCTCTCCCTCATCTCCAAGGACCACGAACCAGTGGAGCTGAACTGTAACTTCTCTTTCTCAAGAAAGAGAAAAATCATCTGCACTGTCTGCGGCCGCGCGTTCTTCCGGAAGAGCCAGCTGCTCGAACACATGTACACACACAGGGGGAAGCAGCACAAATACAGCCGCTGCCAGAGGCTGGAGAGCCCCGCCACCCCCAGGTTTCATCCTTACTGTGACAGCGAGAGTGTGGGTAAGAGCTCCAGTTTGCCCCAAGACCACTTAGATGAATGTATACTGGAGTCAGATCTTGTCCAAGAAAGCATTGATACGATCCTGGTAGAGTAGTTCTCCCCCTGTGTAGCCTTCAGACACTGAAACTCTGGATGTTTTGGCATCCTCCACCTAGGGAGTGGCTGCTCTCTGCAGCTGATTTCCTTCAACCACCATTCCCCTCACCTCTGAGATAACTGTGAAGGACTGCATACTTTGATTTGTGTACTTGCTTTTTTACTTCTCTAACTTTTAAACTCTAGCTAATTCCCATCTAAGTCCTTCGTGGAAGTTTCTGTGTAACTTGGTTACATTTTTCTTAAATGTGAACTTATTCCTGCTCTGCTTTACTAGAGTTAAGACTGTGTTGCTGGGTGTGAGGTGTTTTAACATTGTCTAATACTCTATGTGGTGCATAGGACTGTTTGTATCCCATAGAATTGCTTTTCTGAAACTAGATGGATGGAAATGTAGAGGGAAATATGTATTGTGTTTCCCAAACAGTTTGTTTTTAATGAAAATAAATATCTCAAGGAGATGAAACCTGAAGTGCATTACTGCAGTCAATAAATCTTTGCATAAATATGTGCAGGAGCCATAAGGCTGCTCTTTTCAAGGGAATTGGCAGTGTTGATGTAGGGGTGGCAATCTTCACTTTGACAAGCCCTGGAGTCCTCGTCAGTACAGTCTGCTAAATTTACTTTTAAACTCCAGGGATTTACGTGTGTTTTTTCTCCTTCCTACTCCTCCCTCATTAACCACTACTGCATGAGCAGGGTCAGATTTTGATGCCCTTCTAGGACCATGTTCCATTATTAGACCATCTTCTTTGCGAGGAGGAAGCAAAGCTGCAAAGAAGTGTCCTCTCTGCTTGGAGAGGACACTTATCCTAACCTAAGTCCTTACAGGATTAAATACCACACTTGTATTTTCTGAGTGAAGATGATTTTTGACTCTATAAACAGCTTGGAGCAAACAGAGTCTTAAATATTACAATCTGTGTATTTGCTGAGAGCAAACATAAAATGTGTTATTTCTTCTCTGCTTGCAGAGCCACCATAAAATGGTAACAAGCAAGTTTTTTGCCATTCATAGAATCACAGGAAGGTTCAGGTTGGAAGGGATCTTAAAGATCATCTATTTCCACCCCCTCTGCCATGGTCAGGATCACCTTCCACTGGACAAGGTTGTTCAAAGCCCCTTTTAGCTTTTCATTTACCATTACTTGTTATCTGAAGGGTAAGAACTTATCCAAGTGGAGTTTAAAATTGTACATATTTCTCTCAGATTCCTATTTTGTCTCCCTCTAGTTTTTCACCTGAAGTATCCCAGGCTTCCTACCAGATGGGCTCCAGCCCATCCCACAAAGATGCTCTTAATCACAAGGCCCCGAGGAATCCCACAAAGTTCTTAAAGCACAAAGGTCTCGCTTACAGAGCAGAGCAAAAGCCTCGTGAGCTGCTCCCATAATCTCATTACCCAGTTTTTGAGAAGCTGGAGGCTCCCTGCCAGTCCTGGTGGAGCAGAGTCATTGCCTTTGGAAAGGGGGAGCCCGAACAATGGTGGGAACATTTTACTGTCAGAATGCCCGCTCCAAAGCTCTTTGTAGTCGGGACCCTTGAGCTGTCTTCTTTGAAACTGTCCTGGAGCAAGTGCTGCAATTAAGTCACAGCCGAATTAAAAGACCATCTGAGGTCTTTTTAAGGGCGGCTGCTGCTTCTCCTGGGTAAGGAGCTGCACACTCCGGGGGTGGATTGGCCCCTGAGAGCTGCCAAATTGTGTTTTAAGACAAAGGGGCAGAACAAACAGGCTCTGAGCCTGCCCAGATGATGTTACATAATAAGGGCTGTGGTTTGGGGTGTGCTTCCCTGCTAGCCCCTCTCACTGCTCCTCTCACTATTATGTGTACCCATTAAAGTGGCCCTGGTGTGAACACAGTTTAACTCTGCTTAAAAAGCAAACAAACAAACAAAACCCTGCCAACACCTAGGTCTGTGGATGCTGCATCTGAGCATGCAGCGGTTCACAGGGAACATTAACATTTCCTAGAAGAGAGCCTTCTGTGCCTCTCCCAGGCTAATAGCATCAGCTAAATCACATCCAGCACGGGCTGCTTATAGCTGGGGCAAATGCCCTCCAGCTTCCACTGACCTCTATTTCTACATGATGGGTAAAATTAAAAAAAAAAAAAAGGGTATTTTATGGTCATTCCCTCTTTGTATATGTCACTTTACCAAGTGGGCTGGCTTCTCCGGGTGCTGCTTGCTCCACTTGGCTTCCTACGTTTAATTTAAGGAGGGCCATCTGCTGGGGTGGCTAAAGCTGTAGAGGGACTGAATATCTACTATTCAGTCAGTAGATAGGCACCTTGGATCTTCGACTAGATGCCTAACTTGCCTGAAGTAATTGGTATTGAAAGTCAAAAGGCTCTTGATGTCTCTGCAGAGATAACAGGGTGGTGGTGATAGAGCTCAGTATAGGGTTCAGCAGTAGGGACAGCAGGCAGCAGTGCTGAAGGCACCTCTGCGACATGCTGCTCATCTTCAGCTGCACGGGCAGGATTGTTTTGTTCACTTCTTGCCCATAAAAAAGGGAGTTTTAATAAAAACTATGATCTCAGGTAGAGGAGCCAAATGCCTCTCAGCTGTATGTGCTGTGTATGTGTTGTGGTAGTGACTCCATGGTACTGACTGCACACCCACCAGCGAAGCCAAAACCATACCAAACCCAGGACTATGCTCATGTGTGTGCCCTGTACGTCTTTGAAAAGTTAAAACCATAAGAGATTATTTTATTCTTATTGTCACATGCCCTTTGAGGGTATACTTTGGTTAAGCTTTGTGGTACTGAACATCTGTGACATCAAACATCTGCCAAAGGCATTTTTTGCATCATTTGCAACACAAGAAATGCCTTTTCAGCAGTTTCCTACTGCAAGCAATAAAGCACTGTTATAATTAAAGCAGCAGGCAAAGCTGGAGGCAGAAGTCATCAGCTCCGAGTTATGTTAACATGAAAATATCATTCTCTCCAAGTCTTATGAATAGAAAATAATTTTACAGGGCAGTTACATTTGCTAAGCAAGGGCAGCAGCTGCTCCTGGATACATCATGAGAAGTTTTATTGCTGTATGTGAAAGACACTTGAATTAGTGAGTGCTTAACCTTTATGCTGGTGCATTCTTGGAAATCTGCCCAACATGCACAGCTGGGTTTGGCAAATAATAATTTTGTGTAGTGTTTTGTTGGGCATTTTTTCCCATAAAACACTAAAAAAATCTGTCACAGTGTGCAGAGCAATGATACTGGTGATTCCTTCTGGATATCTGCAACTGGTTGATAGATGCGCAAGGGCTTAGGCAAAGACAGGCCTAGGGTGGGAATACTTTAAGTCTGGAAGTCTCAAAGTTCCAGGGGATCCCTGGAGATTTGTTCTGTGCTAGGGAGGGGTCCCATCCTCAGGGGTATTGAACTGATGAACCACATTCATTGAAGTGCCTTGTCTGTGGGCTTTGCAGCTCATGTTTTGTGTAAAGATGGGAATATCAGAGTTCAGATCCCTGCCAAAGTCCCTGAGAGTGAGCAGCCTCATCACCCAGCTCAAATTAACCTCTGAAATGGCAGTACATGCTGGAGTGGTTATCATCATGTATCTGGGTGCAGGTCTGAAGGCTGGCTCAACCACCAGAGCATGAAAAACAATTTCAAGATAGGTAAATTGAAATATTTTGAATTATTTTTAGTGATCTGATTGAGTCCAACAGGGGCCATGTTTCTTGGGCAGCTTAGGGTGCAGTAAAGTGTGTGGAGAAAAGTGTATTTATTCCCCTTTTCAGCATGGGATGTGGTTATTTTACTGAGAAACTTGCTTTTCCCCACCTACCATGATGGATGGAGATGTGTTTTGGTAGCACTTGTGCAATGAAAGCATTAGATTGAACTTTTCCTGAATTATCAGTGTTGGAGCAAGACTTTGGTGCCTGTTACTTGTGCACAAGTTGTCCTTAAAAGGTAACCCATCCTCTCTAGTGTTCACCTGCAAATGCTCAGATTTTACCTCTTCCACCTTGAATTTTTGGTCATCTGGGGCAGAGAGGTGCTGGCATTTCCCTGCTGGCTGCCTGAAGGTGATGCTGATGGCCAAGCCATCATGTTCACCCCCGCTCCACACAGGATCAAAAAATCCTTCAGCTCCTTTTACCTCCTGCACAGACTGTGGCAAAAGCACGTGTCTCCTGCCATCTGGCTACAGCAGCCCTTCAGGCAGGCTCTTCACTCACATGTTGTCTGTCAAATCACTGCAGAGTTGGGTGAAGGCAGCGTGCAGGGGGTGTGGAAGGGCTGACATCCCTTCTGTGGGTGCAGAGCCCCTCGACAGAGAGGTCTGAGATGTTTGTGCACACTGAGAAGGTTGAACAGGGAAAAGAAATTTGCTGTTGGGATGTAAACCTGAAGCAATAAGACTATGAAATACTGCTATCATGAGCTTTCATTTTCATTACTCTTTAGTTTAATGCTGATACTGATCAATTTTCTACTATTTTGGAGGCAGAAAGTATTAATCCTGTGTAAGTGAAGCCGTCAGAAGTGCAATGAAAAGTGAGCTCAGCATATGCAATTCAGCATCATTGAATGGGACCGTGGGCTGTCAGTGGTCAAGGCAGGAGGTTTCTTCTTGGCTTGTCAAAGGCCTCCCATGGCAACCTGCTGACAACAGGTTGGGCCATATCACTGCCATGATCTTCAGATTCCCTGTTTAATAAAACTCAGCCTTTTCTTTTCCACTCTTGTCCAAGGTTGCCAAAAAGGGCTGCAACGGAGCAGGCTTCCCGGACATCCAGAACTAGCAAGATATGTTCAGAGCAGTAAGAAATCAGGAGGAAAAAGGCAATGAGGATGGATGTGCCTTAAAATATATGCCAGTTAAATATTTACAACCAGAGCTGTGTCAGGACTGTGTTCCGTGAGATGCAATCACAGCATCTACAGGATTTGCATGTTTCATTAGGAAAAAGTAATGACACAACTTCAAAAGCAGCCTACGAGAGGAAATGTTTCCACTAAGTATTCCAAACCAAAGGCTGCACCCTCAGAACAAAGGCACAGCAGAGCTCTAGACCTTTGCTGCTGCATTAGCTGAGGTTTCACCTGAGCTGAGATGCCTGTGGGAAGCCTTGTGGGGCTCCAGGCAGCACAGCAGCCTATGCCTGGGTGCACCTCCCAGCATGCAGAGGGCAACGCAGCAGTCAGGCAATGTCGAATCCCTGTGAATCCTCCTGTTACTGGGGCAAACAGTGTAAGAAAACACTGTATAAAGCCCTCTGTCCCTCCTGGTGCTGGATTTGCCAACCCACCATTCTCAGGATGTGAAGCCAGGTGTAGGCACCAAGACAGAGAGACCTGGTGTAGGCACCAGGACAGAGAGACCAGGTGTAGGTACCAGGACAGAGAGATCAGATGTAGGTACCAGGACAGAGAGCTGGTATAGGTACCAGGACAGAGAGACCAGGTGTAGGTACCAAGACAGAGAGACCAGGTGTAGGTACCAAGACAGAGAGACCAGGTGTAGGCACCAGAATAGAGAGACCAGGTGTAGGTACCAAAACAGAGAGACCAGGTGTAGGCACCAGGACAGAGAGACCAGGTGTAGGATAGAGAGACCGGGGGTGACGGCTGTAGGAGCAGGACCCCAGGGCAGGCAGAGCCGCGGTGTCACCGCCAGGGCAGGGAGGCAGCGCCGGGGACAGAGGATGATGCTCCGCATCGCCGCTGTCCCCAAAACCATCCCGGCTGTCGCCTCCGCCACCCCGCCAGCAGCGCCGGGGCCAGCAGGGCAGGCACCCCGGCTGTCATTAGGGCCGAGCACCCTCTGCCAGCCCGTTCACCCCGGCGGGGCGGTGCTGAGCCCCTCGGGCGGGATGCAGGTGCGCATCCCTGCCGCTCCTGTCGCGCACACACCGCGGGCTCAGCGCTGCTCCGCACGCCCCGGGGCGGTGCGGGGAGAGAAGCCTCCAGCGCCCCGGCCTTGCCCCTGCCAGCAGGTGGGATGCCAATCGAGTTAGGGGCTGTCTGGGCTGCGGCAGAGCCCGACGTGCCCCAGCAGCAGCAGGCGGGGAGCGGGGTGAGGCTGCCGGAGGAGGGGATGCTCCGCTCCCCCTTCCCCGCGGGGATGGATGCTCAGGAGCTCCGTAGGAGTCGGAGTGCTTGCGCTTCCCACCCAGCTGCCACCTCGCCAGCCTCCCGTCACGAGGAGCTGTCACAGCGCCGAGCCTTGACGCATCGGCTCCTCAGCCTCGTGTCTGCATTAGAATGGCAAGTGGCGAGAGCAGATGTGACACGGGGGACTGGTGTTAGGGCACGGAGATGACATCCCTCTGCGGATCTGAGTTTCCCCCCGGGGGCAGTGGCAAAGTGATGCTCAAGTGTGTCCATGCACTGGTTGGGCACTCCCTGAAAGGACAGCGGTACCTGCAGAAGGGACCCTGCTGGGGCACCCACCTTGGTGGGGGGATGTCGCCTCTCCCAGATTAAAGAGGTTTAGAGGACTGATCTCAGCGAGGTCTAGCTCAAGGACTGGCAGGGTGACTGTCAGCCAGCTCGAGCTGCAGATACTTTCATCTTAGAAATCTGAATTGCAAAATGTGTTTTTGTAACGTCTCCCTCACTTTTGAATCCTGCCTGTTTGTCAGTTTATATATATATATATATATATATATATATATATATACACATATACACCCCTATTTTAAAATGCTGGGTTTGGGTATTTTTGCTGAAATCCATTTTTCAGCTAAAGGGACTTTGACCCCACAGCAGCACCCCATAATTTGGCACAGAAGAACTGCACTCTTCACAGTTCTCTGCAAAAAGGAAGACACATGAAAGCTGTGCCTCCTGAAAAATGTTAACCTATATTGTTGCCTAAACAACTGTGTAAGAAATAACATCTTCTGCTTAGTTTTTTTAAATCACATTCAATGTTAAGATTTTATCTGTTTGCAAATCAAAGTATTTCATTATTTTAATACCACCCAACAAGAGCTAACAAGAACTGTTTCTCTGGGAAATAAAACTGCGGAGGTAAAATCATATTAAAGCAATTTTATTTAAATCAATCTGGGTTTTTTTGTAACACTTCATCATTTTGAGTTACTCATGTTGAAAGCTTCTAGCTATAAGACAGGCAATATTAGGGCTTCACTGCCCCTAACACATAGGTGTGTCAGGAGGGTCTGGCTTCCATCCATCCATCCATCCATCCATCCATCCATCCATCCATCCATCCATCCATCCGAAGTGCAGACCAGACCAGGATTTCTGTGTATTTCATGAGTTTACTCAATTTCTTACATACACTTGTGAAAAAACATACAAACAAACAAACCAAACCAAAAAACCCAAACCCACAACCAACAACAACAACAAAACCCAGAACTGCGTTTTCATTTATACATAAGGACACATATGAGAATGTCCATCATTTATGCAGGGATTGCATCTTGGATTCAAAGACTAGATTCCTGGGTGCTGGAGAGTAGGTTCTTTGAAGTGTATGGAACTGCCATGACCTTCAGCAGCTGGAGATCTGGCCCTGAACTTTTCTAATGCACTTTGGGTGTCCCATGGCAGGAAATAAATCACAATATTTGTTTGCACCATCATTGTCTACCAGCAATTTCCACAAGAAACCTTTCAGTAGAAACACTTGCTTTCTTCTGGGCTCAGTGTTGACATAACAGAAAAGCTTTTTATCCCCTAGGAAGCCTTTCTGGGCAGAGTTATACTACTTAAACACTCTGTTCTTTGCTGCTAATATAAAAAAGCTGTGGGAGATGAAAATAATCAAAATGACACAACAAAGCAGGGATAGAGAACTTGTTGAATATAAAGCCAAATTGTCCCTGCTGAGGAGAGTGCTGGAAACATCTGGGACAAAAGCAGCAGCATAGTCTGTGGGGTGAGAAAAAGAACTACTTCCCTAACTCAGAGAGCAACAAGCAATTAATTTCTTGTATTGATAAGGAGACAGACAGCTCAAAAGCAATCTGAATGGGGCTATAAAAATGATTGGATATCAGGAAAAGTTTCTTCCCTGAGAGGATTGTCAAGCATTGGAACAGGCTGCCCAGGGAAGTGGTGGAGTCACCATCTGTGAAGGTATTTAAGAGAGGTGTTGATGTGGCACTTAGCAGTGCTGGGTTAACAGGGGGAGTTGGTGATCTTAGGGGTCTTTTTCCACCTAAATGATTCTATGAGTCTATGATCATTCCAGTTTATTTCAGCTGTTGGTGAAGAACAAGGTTTTAAATCCAGGCCACGCTTTGGTGCTCTGGCACAACCACACAGCCACATCTTCACAGGCTTCCTAGCCCAGTACTCCTTTATAATAGTAAATTTATCATTTTTTTCTCCAAAAGAATAAATGTTTTATTAATGTTCTATTCTCTAATCAAAGAAAGGAGTAGAGAGTCTTAATTAAGTCATTAGCAGCTGTTATGAGCCCATATTTTGTTCTGTAAACCTGAAAGAATAAATAGTATTAATACTATTAAAAATTCATTACTTCTTTTCCCCATGTTTTCTGTATCTTGTAAAGTGTCTAAAGGAACTACACGGAAAATATTATGCAAAAGAATAAATTAGGGTGTGGGGTCCAGTTGAGCCATCACAGAAAGCACCGAATCACCAAACTCACTGCCCCCCTTATTGCAGTAGGAATGACTGGCCAGCAACTGGAAGGAAAGGTCATAGAAAGAGCAGAGGAGGAGCAAGCCTCCAGAGAATTTGGGTCTGCCACCAACTTTAACATTTCTTTCTGCTCACTGTACGGCTGCCTGGAAAAGCTGGACACAACAGAGCACCACTGTGAGTTAATTCTTTCACATGTAAAATCTCTCCATAGCTGCCCACTCGAATTACAAGGCAAGAAAACAACAGGTACATTCAGCTTTAATGAAATAATCATCAGTTCTATGTACAGCTATAATAGGGGGAAAAACAGCTACAGAGGGGATGCAAACACAACCCTGGGCATGGAACAACAGTCGCAGGGCAGAGCTGGACCAAGGCATTCCTCCCATTCTCTTTTGAAGATGTGTTTTGCCTAAAAGGCAATACTGAAACAACATGAAATCCTCCCGAAACCGCTTAGTGGGCTGACAGAAGATGACAGCCTGGCCCCGTTGGATCTTTTCCTGTTTATTTACTGGAGTTTGGACATCCTCCTCCACAGCCAATTTCAGCAGGACCCCACAGCAGCCCTTTACTTGACACTGACCTGCCACTGTACCCAATTTAATCCCATAAGCAACCCCCAGCATCAGTATGGCTCTTCTTGGGTGCTGCAGCAGCTCCAAAGGTACCTCTAAAAGTCCTTTAAAAGTCCCTTTTCAAAACTGTGGCAAAATACCCGGAAGGACCAGTATGAAGTACAAAGCCATTAAAATTGTACACACTGAATTATTGATATCTGATAACTTCATAAATAAATTCACAGAAAAAGAAGACTTTTTTTTTTTTACATCCTTTGATTTTTCTTAAGTTTTACTTGCACAGAAATGAGCTTTGGCTCTTGCTGCTCACAGTCCTCTCATAACAACAGAGATGCTTTATCAAGGTTTAAAATGCACCAGGTACCAGGGACACGTACAGCCCTTGTATTTGAGCAGGAATCCAAATCCTACACTGGGAAGGGAAATCTCAGCGCACCGCCCATGGTCAGTGAGCAAGTGCCAAGCGTGGCTGCTATTTCTGTATCGGCTGAGAAACACACAGGAGAATTTTCTCAGAGGAACACACTGCCTTGCCCACAGCTGGACACAAATCCCAGCCATGCGGATGCAATCCCGAATTATTAAAAGGCCCCTTTCTCTTGGAGGGCTTGCAGTTGGAGGTGGTGCTGCCAACACACACCATGCCGGTGCAAACCCCCTTGGAGCAGGGCAGTTCATGGGGTTGGATGGCGACAGGCTTGTCCAGGCATTTCCCAGCCATGTCCTCAGGCCCTTCATGTCTAGATTTTTTTCCCTGAGGACTTCAGTGAGATCACTCCAGCATTTCTCTGCGTGTTTCGGGGCGAGCTACATGGCGTGCCAGAGCCAGCTGGAGCCTGGTGGCAGCGAGCCGGGCATAATGCACGTCTCCCAAGGGATGGCTGGGCTGGAAGGAGGCAGGCAGGCTTTGTGGTGAGCAGGGAGCAGTGTGGGACAGGCTGCCGCCAGCACCCAGGGCTGCCAGCAGCACTCAGACCCAGTCGAAGCAATTCCAGCGCCGGCAGAACATTGCAGCTACCCAAACTATGCTGACTGCTAACACGCATGCAGCTCACTGCTATTTATATCACATGCCATATATATATAATAAAAAAAAAATGCTACATCTGAGGACAGCTTCACCACGACACCAGGACTGGGATGGGGAAGGCGAGGGTGGAGAAGGGCTGCCTGCAGCAGGCACTGCTCCCTGCCCAGCCCACGCCGGTGATGCCGCAGGGAATTTTTAT
The DNA here is from genome assembly GCA_035221455.1 of Xenops minutus. Lineage (NCBI taxonomy): Eukaryota > Metazoa > Chordata > Aves > Passeriformes > Furnariidae > Xenops > Xenops minutus. The sequence continues at coordinate 56,457,634 of JAWWEE010000158.1, forward strand.
CCATTGAGTTTAATGGTGCAAAAACAGGCCCTCCCTGGAAGCACTGTCATTTTCCTGGCGTTTGTGCAGCCCGGGGTCAGCAAGGCGAGCGGCTGATGCTGTGCTTTGCCATGTCTGGAGATGCACAGGCTGGCTGTGACAGGGGGAGAGGCGGAATGAAGAACACAGAGCACTGCCTGCTGCAGCCCACGGGCTTCACACGACGTGACAGCGATGGTGACCAGCTCCTGTGGCCTGTAGGTAAGTGAGTGCTCACAGTTCACAACACCAGACACTGGCTTGAGTCTGTCTGGCAGTGATGTCTTCACATTAACCACTTTGCTCTCCCATATCCAATCCCAGGCAACCCTCCAGCTGTTCCAGCGTGCCCCCAAATCCAGCCCAGCAGCAGGTCAGGCACTCGCTGCCTCTCAGGACCCTTCTTTAAGCACATGGTATGTACAGATCTACAGCATGAACAGTGGGAAAACCTGGTATGGGTGACAGCAGAAATGTGGCCTGGACATAAATCTGCCAATAAATGAAAATACAGTCACTGTAACACCTTAATTTTTCTGCAGCTGCAGTCAGTAGTGCTGTCTGAAGCCCCCAGGGGACAGGGGGTCTGCCCACACTCCAGGGTGCATTTCACATGGACACACAACTTTCTGGGCATGCAGAATTAACTACACCTCAGCCACAGGAGCACTCCGAGCTCTCCACACACCCCCCAGGCCAGTTGGAGCTTTAAATCACTCCGTCTGCTCTTCCTCTTGGGGGCAAAGCTGCCATCACAGAAAGCTGTTGTGTTTATTCTGTTCCAGGGCCATTTCATTGACCAGCTGCTCTATGGATGACTGAATGGCTGCCTTCACGAGGGAAGAGGCAGTTTCTACGAGGAGCAATTCGTACTGCTCCCCAGTTCTGTGCCCCTGGTCACCCAGACCTTTCTCCTCTGCCTGGGGACCACCACCAGCCTCAGGGCCCTCTTTTTTACCATCAGCATCCCTGTTTGATTTTCTGTTCCCTTTTTGCTTATTTTGTTGCAGGACTGGGGACGGCTCGTAGGGGTCAGAGTCGGTGTTGTCGGAGTCCTCAGCTTCAGTGATGGTGATGACGATGCCGACAGCGGCACCCACGCCTGGCTCCACTGTCACCTGATGGCTGGAGCATTCCTGCACACTCGCCCCATCCTCTCGAGATGCCAGCTCGCTGAACTCTGCTCCGGTCTCCTCAGCTTTGCCCTCCTCAGGAAGATTTGTGCTCTTCCCTGATTCACCCCCTTCAGGCAGCTCTTTGCAGGTATCAGGGGTTTCCTGCAGCCTGGTGGTTTCAGGGACACTGTCGGGTTGATCTGTGGAAACAGATGCTTTGGGAGCCTCCCTGCCCTCTGCATCATCTGGGATTTGGGGCAGGCTCCCTTCCTGTAGTTTGTCCTGGGCTATTTCATTAATTGTCTCTGAATTGGTTATCTCTGACTGCGCAGTGCCCTCCCAATGTTCCTCCACAGCAGGTGTGGGCTCTGTCAAGGGCTCACTCTTCCCAACAGAGCTGTCACTTTCCTTCACTCTGTCCTGGTCCTCCTTCAGTGAATCCTGGTCCTCCTTCACTCTGTCCTGGTCCTCCTTCAGTGAATCCTGCTCCTCCTTCACTGTATCCTGGCTCTCTTTGAGTATATCCTGGTTCTCCTTCACTGTGTCCTGGTCCTCCTTCACTGTGTCCTGGTCCTCCTTCACTGTATCCTGGCCCTTTTTCAGTATATCCTGGCCCTCCTTCACTGTATCCTGGTCCTTCTTTACTGAATTCTGGTCCTCCTTCACTCTATCCTGAACTTTCTTCACTCTATCCTGGTCTTTTTTCACTGAATCCTGGTCCTCTTTCACTATATCCTGGTCTTTTTTCACAGAATCCTGGTCCTCCTTCACTATATCCTTGTCCTTCTTCACTGAATCCTGGTCCTCCTTCACTATATCCTTGTCCTTCTTCACTGAATCCTGGTCCTCCTTCACTCTATCCTCGTCTTTTTTCACTGAATCCTTGTCCTTCACTGAATCCTGGTCTTTCTTCACTGTATCCTGGTCCTCCTTCACTATATCCTTGTCCTTCTTCACTGAATCCTGGTCCTCCTTCACTCTATCCTGGTCTTTCTTCACTATATCCTGGTCCTGCTTCACTGTATCCTGGTCCTTCTTCACTGAATTCTGGTCCTCCTTCACTGAATTCTGGTCCTCCTTCACTATATCCTTGTCTTTCACTGAATCCTGGTCCTCCTTCACTCTATCCTGGTCTTTTTTCACTGAATCCTGGTCCTCCCTCACTGTATCCTGGTCTTTCTTCACTATATCCTGGTCTTTTTTCACTGTATCCTGGTCTTTTTTCACTGAATCCTGGTCCTCCTTCACTCTATCCTTGTCCTTCTTCACTGAATCCTGGTCCTCCTTCACTCTATCCTGGTCTTTTTTCACTGAATCCTGGTCCTCCTTCACTGTATCCTGGTCTTTCTTCACTATGTCCTTGTCCTTCTTCACTGAATCCTGGTCCTCCTTCACTGAATCCTGGTCCTCTTTCACTCTATCCTGGTCTTTTTTCACTGAATCCTGATCCTCCTTCACTCTATCCTTGTCCTTCTTCACTGAATCCTGGTCTTTCTTCACTGTATCCTGGTCTTTTTTCCCTGTCTCCTGGCCCTCCTCTGCAGAGACTGTGCTGAAGGACTCAGGTTTGTCCGTCGGGGCCAAATCCTCTGGCCCTTCAGTAGCTTTATTCAAAACGCCCACCACTTCATTTGCTTGAACACTGCCCTCCGACTCCTCCACGGCTTCCGAGGGGCTGGGTTTTTTCTTGCCTCTGGAGAACCGCACGCAGGGCATCTTCACCCCAGAGCTCACCCGTTTCTTTGGGAGCTCTTGTGCACAGCCCTCCTCAGCATCCACCTCCAGCTGCACCTGGGAATCGGAGGGCGCCTTCTTCCGTGAGGAGGATTTCTGCCTTCTCCGAGGTCTTGTGAGGCTTTTGATGGCTGCCCAGGCTCCCTTGGAGGATTGTGATGGACTGGGAACTTTTGCCTCCCCTTGGTCAGTGCTGACACATTGGCTTTTCTCCTCTGGGGCTCCTTCACACGCATCCTTCACGGTCAGCCCCTTCTTACAGGGCTTCTTCCGCTTCTTAAAACAGAGCATGGAGGGCTTTTCTGCTTGTTCCTCTGGTGGGGAGCATGTCGCCCCTGTGCTGGGAGTCTCTGCCTCTCTTGGGTTCTCCATTTGAGTTTCCTTAGCTGCCCTCACCACATTCGCTCCTCCTTCTTTTGCTTTGTGCTAGAGATTTTCTTGATCGATGCCTCAGACACAAGAACTGCAGAGATGCTCAAAGTGCATTTTTTCCTCAAATAGTTCTCCAAATAACGTTAGTTGCTTTGTAATGAGTGGATGTGGCAGTGAGAAGAAGTTCTGCTGGAGCTATCGCATCTGCTTTATAACTCCCACTTCGTCTTATTACTCACTTTATCACCTCTCCAAGGAATCCCGGGCAGACGTGAAGCTGAACAGGCTTCTCCTTGGCTTTGCCAGCCACAGTCACTCTCATCTCCGGAATAAACCCACTCCAAGTTGCTCTTGGTCTAATAGCAGCGACTGTATAATGGCCAGTCTGATATACTCTTTTTTCCCCCAAAGGATGACAAGTCAAGCCAAGAGTTAACAATTTTTATTCACCCCATGGACCTCGAAAGAACTTGCAGTCTGTGAGCTTTCTGCACTTCCACATTGCACATGGAGCTTGATTGAAGCACCAGTGGAACCAGTGGCTGTTTTCTGCCCCCCAGTGACAAGGTCAGATGTTGCTTTGCCTTGGCTTTGCTTTCTGCTTCAGTTCCACTCACAGGTTATAGGAAGTTTGCTGTGAAGCGTGACTGAGGCTTCCACCTTTTATCTGGAACACAACAAACAAATGATAAGACCTGTAGAGCAATTTAAAAAAAAAAAAGTATTGAAAAGTTTTTTTCTCTAAATATTTAATTTTGGGAGGCAGATCAGGGCTGGATGCACTATAGCAGTTTATTTGCACTAATTAGCATCAATATCCAAAGGCAAAATAAGGCCACAAGATGTCAACCCAGTGACGTTCCACCACAGAAAGCACAGAAAGTACTACTTTGTTATTTTATGTGTTAAAAGGGGACTTTTTTTATATAACTGCCCATATTATGGCGAATACATATTACACATGGACAAACATATATTTTCTTCTCCTACGGTTCCCTAAATCCTTTCCCCACTGCTCCATATGCACTCATAGTTCCAGCTAGGGAAATTACACCCTGAGACAGCAGATATTTTTATCTTTAATGCACCATATGACAATATGCAAAACCAGAGAATACAAAAAGGAGGCTTGTGGAATACAAAAGCCAAATCACATGGCAAGAAGGGAGCTTATTTATACTACGTGCATGCCTCCCATGGCAACCTCAATTAACACCGTGTGTGTTCATCAAAGAGGTGATGTTGTAAGATGTGTGTCACCCTTAACACCACAAAAAAAAAAAGGAAAAAAAAAGGGAAGAAAAAAAAAAGCGCTGCCTCGAAACATCATCAGAACATTTTGGGATAGAGAGATACAAAAAGGTGTTATTGCAAACAACTTCTGCAGGATGGGCTCGGGGGCTCCGGGCAGGCATTTTGTGCTCTGCTTTTCAGGAGTAGGCTGATTAAAGGGAGCCTGCGGGGCGCGCTTCCCCCGCAGCACATTTGGGCTTTTCGAATTATTATTATTATTGTAATTATTACTATTGTTTTACTGGCGGTATGCTGCGGGCGGAGCGGCGCCGCCAGCGCGGTGCGAGCGCTGCCCCGAGCGCGTCCCGGCCCCGCCGCCCCCGCGCACCGCAAGTTTTGGGGGCGTTCGCGGGCGTGGAGCGGGACCCGCCCCGGCCCGGGGGAGCCCCCGCAAAGCCGGACCCCTCCCAAGGGATGGGGAGGGGCTGCTCCTCGGGCAGCGACCGCAGAGGCGCTCCGGGAACCCCACGCGTGTCGCCGCCCCCGCGGGTCCCCCTCCCTCCTTCCCTCCCCTCCCCGAGGCGGTGCCGCCCCCGCGCCCCCTCCGCGCCCTCACCTGCATCCCGCATCCCGCATCCCGCATCCCGCATCCCCGCTCCGCTCCGCACGGATGCGCTGCCGCCGCCGCCTCCGCCGCAGCCGCGCCCCCCCGGCGGCCCCCGGCCCGCCCCCCGCCGCCAGCCCCCGCACCGCCCCCCGAC
>JAWWEE010000158.1:56462966-56507981 GCA_035221455.1 Xenops minutus
GGCAGGATCCTTCTCCCGCTGGCAGGATCCTTCTCCCGCTGGCAGGATCCTTCTCCCGCTGGCAGGATCCCTCTCCCGCTGGCAGGATCCCTCTCCCGCTGGCAGGATCCCTCTCCCGCTAGCAGGATCCCTCTCCCGCTGGCAGGATCCCTCTCCCGCTAGCAGGATCCTTCTCCCGCTGGCAGGGTCCCTCTCCCGCTGGCAGGATCCCTCTCCCGCTGGCAGAGTAGCCCTCCGTCCCCTCCCAGGCTATGCACAGCAGCAGCAGCAGACAGGAAAACCACGGACTACAACTCGAGGCAAAGGTCCTCCTAGGAATGGAGCGGTGGTTTGTAGATCCCCGTGACAGCGAGATGCGCTGAAGGGAGCCGGGTGTACACCCCGGAGGGAGGAGGGACCGCTGGCATTTGTCTGGCTGTGTGGGAAGGAGGGGGCGTCTCTCGACAGCTGTTTTTCGTGTCCCCACCTAAAACCTTCACAGCTTTGAGCACACACTGTTGGGGGTGCTGCAGGAGCTACACCTTTGGAGGTGGAGGTAAGGAGAGCCAGCTCTTGGCTTTAAACTAATCCGTGCCCTGAAAACCAGAGCAAGTGCCTCTTTCATAGTTTTTCTCTGTCCAAAGCGGCTAAGATCTGACTTTAAAAAATCATGTCTCCAGCCATTATGATTGATGGGAGAGCCTCTGGAAAAAGGACTACCAACTGCAGCTGATGAACTACAAGAAACTATAGTTGAGATGCCTGAACGTCCCCATTCATCTCCACGGGGAGCTGACTGACGCCCACAGAGGTTTTGCAGACATTAACTGCTTCACAGCGTGTTTGCACATAAGAAACTGGGCAAAGCAGCACTTTTAACCTGCAAGTGGCTTTCAGTGTAGGCCAGGCTTAGAAAAATACACATGGCCTCCCCCCTCTTTGGCTCCTTCATGGGGAAAAAAGGTACAAAATGAGTTTGATGGGCTGAAATGTTAGCCAGGAGGGCTGAAAAGTGCATCAAGCATAATAAGGAATTGCCTTTTTAAAAGCTCCCCTATGAGATGTGTTTGCTCGCATTCACTCAGGATAATAAACTTCATTTAGAAACAGCTTCCCTCCCGGGGTGGGCAGTGGGTTCTAATTACAATCCACTTCTGCATTAAAGCCAAGCGAGGCCCCTCAGTGTGAGGAGCTTTTCCCTCGTTGCAGTCGGAGGCAGGAGGGAGGGGAGCAGGCAGCAGTGAGGAGGATGGGCAATGCCAGGATGGGGAATGTGTGTGCTGCCTCAGGGGTGGTGTGATGGAGGCAACTTCCCATCAGCTCCATTTGGGAACACTTTGCATGGAATTCAATTATTCCTGATACTCCAGGGGAAGATGGTGGCACCAAAGGCTGTGGTGCAAGGGAAATAAATGACAGGGTCTGTGGCAACTTCAGGAGCTGGTCATAAGATGGGTAAACTGGACTGAAGATCCTGGAGCTGGTTTTCTTTCTGGGCCCAAACTCAAGTGCTGGTGACCTGCAACAAGCCAACCAGGCAACACTTTCTCCTTTTACTTCTGTCCCTTGCAATGCTCAAGAAAATAAATGTGTTATTTCTTACATGATGTGATACAGGATTCTCATTAGAGCACAGCTCGAGGGACGGATGGTCATAACACCAACTAAGGGCTCTGGGCCCACAAATAGCCCACAGAGAACAAATTTGTACATAATTAGTTTTTTCTCTAGGCAACAGGAGGAGAAGACAACCTTCCAGGACTTAGTTAGAAAATACTAAGTGTCCTCTGTGTCCTATTTGGTAGGACAAGACCTAGCTGGCAGGCTTAGCTGCAAAGGAGAGAGTTAAAAAAAACAACCTATTTATGTATCATCTCTGCAAGACCCAGACTAGGGAGAGATCACATCCCAAGGGGTTGAAAGTGCAGGTTAGCAAACATTCCCTTCTGGAAATGCTCGGGGCTATTTTTTGGCCCTCACTCCTTGTTGCCACCAGTCCTGCTGTGTGTAGCAAACCCTCAAACAGCTCATGCCTGATCCGGGGCTGTGCCTCCCTGCAGGAGGTGGACTAGCAACCTCTTGAACCATCTCTCTCAAGCACATGGCTATGATCTCATGCAAAACTAAAATGAGGCTAATCTTAGCATAAATTTGCACTTATCCCATCTTTCATAAGCATAAAATGAAGGTGGAACACAGAGCACTTGCAGGAAAGCAGTGTAGCAGGGAAGATTAAATGTAGGAACTGACAGCAGACTTGGCAGCATCCATTCTGGCAACTGCTTGGAGGGAAGGCTCGGCCGAGGGAACAAGACCCCTCAGCCAGGCAGGGGGGCTGGAGCAGCCATGGGGGAACAACCCTTCCAACTCCCTAAAAGGGGTCTGAGTGTGCTCTGCAGACCTGGCTGCCAGTAAATCCTCAGCTGAACACCATCAAAAGGAAAATTTCAAGAGGCTGTGAATGCATCTCAAATACACTTATGACTATTTAAACTGTTCTGTCTGCTTATGTCACAACCAGGTAACTTTTATATAATTATTCTACCCTCCTGAATAACTGAAGATATATAGATCTCTCCCTATATATATATACATACATATATAGAGAGTATCTGTGTACTACAGATTCTCCCCTGCGTTGGTGCACACCTACATCCTGATCCTCCCCATTCTCACCAAAATCAGAATGTTTTTAGATTCAGTTCTGACACAAGCAGATGGGCCTCACAAAGTTTTAATTCAGATATTCTGCAGTCAGCTGCAAGTACATCAGATTCACAGAATAGTTCAGGTAGTTTATTTCCTACAGATGCCATACATCATCTAGGGAAGGAAACCAGATTAAATGCATACACACCCCCTGGTGCATTGCAGGCAACTTATTACTGCAATAATCACTCCTACTTGTCAATACAAGGATTGCTGCTTGTGTGCAGTTAATCACAGAAATAAGTTCTAATTCAGTAATCTCAGTGCATACATTACAACCCAAAAAGTTGAAGTATTTGCCAGTTTATTTGCATTAAAAAGATCAGCAGCAATGCCATCTTCATGTTACAAAATGATTTTTGGCCTGTGGACAAATCCTGTTACAAGTCACTTGATCACTATTTGTGTTGCCTCTATTCACCAAAAAGGTACTTTTGGAAACAAGGCTTGTCAATGGTGTAACTGCACTTATTGTTGAACATGAAATGGTTCAAAAGACACATTTGGTACAAGCCACAGATACGGGCCAGAGATCCAGTCCCCACAGATCTGATATCCAGAGGTTTCATTCCATTAACAGTAGAACACAGTAGTCAAAGCTGGGCTTTCTAACAGGGCAATGTGACATGGCTCACATGCCTGCAGGAATAATTGACAGCAGAAGCCAGGGTAGGCACATTTGGAGAGAGATGAGGAGCGAAGGGGATTCCTCCTTGCTCGCTCTTTTAAATGACATTGGTGCAGTTTCAGAACATGGCAGTTTCCCCCACAGTGCGAGAAGTGGAACAGAGAAGGCAGTATAGCAAATGGGAAACCGCAGTGTACAAGACTTTCAAAGATAATGTATGCTACAAAACCCCTATGGTTAAGACAATTAAGTCCCAAGACTGTTTCAAAGAGCTCCAGCTTTAGGATTTTTAATTATTAAAATCATGTCACTGAATCAAAAGAGGTCACTAAACCCAAGCTTCTGTATTCTGCTTCAGCTACAATTTTGAAGCGGAAGGTCTGTAGAGGAAGTATGGTTTATATGCTCAGTGTCAACTAGCTTGGAACACAGCAGTTTAAAAATTATTACAGATTAAAGGTTACTGGTTGATTCTTCAGCACTCCTCCTTCCAGTCAGTTCTTGCACTACATTCACAGTCATATCTTGTTCTGACTTAAAAAAAAGATCAGGGCACAAGTTTCATTTACATGACTCATCAGGTGTTCTTCTGGGAGCTAAAAACAAAAATAAATTTAATTACTATTATATACTACTGCAGGCAACTTTCAGGCTGAATTATAACCAAATGCCATTTGAAAACATATGGCATAATATGGGATTGGCTTAACTTCATTATCTCAGATGAGAAATAAAGCCCAAATATTGAAAGTCTTCAAGGAGGCACCTACCTTTGGTTAATTATTCCTTTCAGAAGAGCCCGTTTACTCCTCCTGACACTGGGTCCAAGTCTATATCATAGAAACAGGGTCTTGTAGGAAGTCCTGGCATAGTGCTCATCTGGACAAGAGAGAGAATATTACAATGGCAGCAGCATCATTTTGTGCACAAGACACTGAACATGACGATGGCAGCAGCTCTTGCACACCAACAGACCAGCAGGTCATGGAATGTTTTGAAGAACACTGTGAGAACCAGGAACTCCTGAATCCGTAGACAGATCCGAGGTTTTTCCTTTTTATGATGAGGATTAAGTTTGGTTTCTGCAGCTACCAGTGACTGAGCCCAGGATCTGGCAAAGTACTTGGATATCCAGCTGACCAGGTCACTGTTGGAGGAGTGTTCATGGACTTTGCTATGTTGAGACAATTACTCATGGCAGTTTTCACTAAAGTGAGGATGGATACATATTTTAACGCAACTTTGGTAACTGCAAAGTCTGAGTGATTACAACTCTTTTAAGAGTCTAGAACCAGAAATGTTAAATAATTAGGAATAATTACTGTCGAGAAGAGAGTTTGAATAGTTTGGGGTTTGTTTTGTTTTTTTCTAAACTGGGATAAAGCTTAAGAAAAGATGAAGAGGTCCATTCTCCTGACTGGAACATTTTCAGGAGGGCTGTGCAGTGGCAGAGCTCACAAAAGAGCTGCCAGCACTAGGCCTGCCTCAGGCTAGTCCTCTCCGCTTGTCCCGCTGCCGAGTACCCAGTTTCAGGGATGCAGAATGCAAGGCTGGCAGCAACTACACTTGGCCTGATTTATTCATGCAGCTGAGAACATTTCCCCTTCCCTAACTCAGCATTTAGCCCAGCAGCACATGTAGACTAAACATGGATGCTCTACAAAAGTGGACAACTTGTGCCCATGTTTGGTAGTTTGTGTCAGAGGTCATTAACCGCTTTAATAAAAACAGGAGACCATGAAAAGTCTCGTTTTCTATCTGCATCACCCAGCCTCAGCTTTCACAGTCAGTATTGTTATGCCTGTCTCCATTAGATTAAAGATCTCTTTGGCAACCTGGTATTTTCTCGCTGAGCAAGTATTTTGCACGCTAATCAAATTACCACCCCATCTTCCTTTTGACTATAAGCTGAGCAGCAAGGAGGCAGAGCTCTGCTGGTGAGGCCTTTTCTGCCCTTCTCAAAACTGTTTGGGGAGCTTTTGGAATTCCAGCCCATTTTCCTAAGATGTTGACAAGTGCTAACTCCAGTCCCACATGGACTTTCATGAGGTTTTTCATGGCTTATGCAGAGGCAAAAATCACTTCAGGTCTCCTTTGTAATGAATTCTAGGGCTGCACTAGTTTTTGTCAGAGCCACTGCCTTCCCAGATAGACAATAGGGGGGACATGAGGGACTCATTCCTTATTTTTGTGCTTAGCTGTATGAATATTTTGCTCTCAAGAACCTCTCAAGACGGTATTAAGAGGTTCAAAGAGCCCTGAGGGGTTTTCCTGTTCTCACCTGCCAGTCTCTGGTCATGCAGAGCAAGAAATTTCCTATTTGTTTATGTGTCACTGAAGAATCATGGAGCTTTGCAGATCTCCACCTCCAGATTCAGAAGGTCACAGCAGGAGCTGAGAGAGTGACATTCAATAGAGTAGGAGGTGCTGAAGATACTCCTGACTTTGCCATTTCTTGCACTTTCTATTTTGAAATGAACAGTCAATTTTTCATCCTTTACTATCCATAGGGCAAGCCCACTGTGGCTACTCTGGTATCTATTACTTAAAGGCAGTCTGCTTAAAACCCAAATTTCCATGCACTACAGAATAATTTTCATCCAGGCTACTAATCTTCTGTACAAGTATCCACAGTGCTTAACACTCTCAGTTATTTTTGAAGCTGGTATTATCCTCCTCCCCTTTAATACCACATATGCACAAAAAGAATTCTCACTATTTACTTACATGAAAAATTAGTCCATATGTTTATCATCAAACCCTTTGTAAGGTTTCAAATAAAACTAATACCAACTAAACATGTATTAGTTATTGCTCTTGCTAAATGCCATTTAGGAACTAAAAAAATAGCTGAATAAAAGATTTGAGTTCAATTCAGCAGCAGCACCAGAAAAGAAACCCAACTAATCTGAGTCCAGTCATTTTCACTTTAAATCTAGATAACCTTTCAAATTATATTTCCTTTAAAATCTGAAAGTATTTCATTGAAGTACAACAGTTTCAACTCTGAGCCAAAAAGGGAAAAACCAAAAACTCAGAACCTGAGAAAAAAAATAAAATGTGACATCCTTTGTGATGACTTCAGATAACAAGAGTATGCACACACTGGTGATTAATTTCACCTCACACTCATCCTAAAAGCTTCTGCACAGAGCTACATATTTGTTGCATTTTCAGCTCTCGGTTCAATGGCTGCTGCCAAAAATTTATTCTGAGGCTAACACATCCCCCAGCTGAATGGGTTTAAAATAGTGATCTGATTCAAAAGGCCCCGCATTGCTTCTCAAGAGGACATCCATTCCCTGCGTTTGCAGACACCACAGAAGAGTGATCATGTCCCTAACCAAAAGGCTTACTGTTAACTCTAGCAGAATTAACACCATGATTTACCACATAGCCAAGAAAGCATGAGGAAACTGGTAAAGGAGCAGAAAGGAAAGAGTCCAATTCCATAGAAACTGAAGACATCAAAAAAAGAGCCAAAATGTTAATTTTAATGTCTGAAAACATCTCTCTCTTGTGTAGCTTATTAATGCAGTGTACCCTTTCCTTCTCCAATGCTTATGGAATAAATAATAAAAATAAATCATTGTTTGGATTAAATCTTGGCTTGCAAAAGATGCCATTTATAACAGCAACAGACATGCTATTTTTCATTCTATCCCAAAACACATATTAGTCTTTAGAACACGGATGAGCCAGACTTCCATCAGGATATGGTAATTTTATTTATGTTGGGTAATCTGGAAACCCTTACCTAGCATTGGAAGGAAGAGCAGCTCCAACTCTAAAATCAGCAAATTTCATCATCTGAGTCATGTACCCCTAATGCTTTTGAAAGTTTATTGTAACAAATATGTTGCCATTAAGACTTCAGAAAAAGATTCAGGCCCAAAAAGAAGAAAAAGACAGAGCTGCTTGTTCTATCTGCCTCATCCCCTAAAATAAACTCATTAGTTACTTAACATCTGCCCAGAAGAGATTCCCCAGGTAAGATTTCCAGTGGATCCTTTCATCCTAATGTTCTTGGGATGGATGCAAACCTGAACTTGAGTTCATTTTGCAGGTAGCTCCTCTTTCTGCCAGGCACTTCATATCAAAGCTGTTCCAGGATCCTGTTTCCATTGTTACTCCTTTCTCCCCTCTCAGCTGACATGCCAATCATGTTAAAGAACAGAAACTAAAAACTCAAGGGCACAGTGAAAGGAATTGTTGGAATTGATGCTGAACGGCAAACAGATGGTCAGCAAAACCATGAGAACCAAATGGGAGGGGAGCCTGATAAATGATTGATAGCACAGGTCAGCTTCTCTCTGGAGGTTTCTCCTCCAAAGCTGTTTGCTTTGAAAGCCTTGGAGGAGTTGCCTTATTCTACCCTGATCCACAGGTGCATGCAGAGCTCACCTGCAGTACTGCACAGCACTTTCATCAGGAATGCAAAGTCCAATGGCAATGAGGTGGGCCAAGGATTTTCCCCATGCCCTCTACCAGATGCTGTTCCTAGAATTCACTAACTACAGAGCTCACTCTTTTCTCAAAATCGAGGAAGAGAGAGATGTGGGACCTGAGGGGTACACCAGGGGCTTGCTAATTATTCAAATGCCAGATGGTTTATTTCAGCCTCTCGCTTCCCCCGAAAAAACCCCAAACTATTAAGGCACCAAATACATTGGACTGTTAAAACACCAACTGTAAATGACAAGGACTCTCCTAATTTGCGATACTTAAGAATAACTGATTACTGGAATACACAACAAGTTTTTTTCCTCACCCCATAGCAGAGGGTTTCACCCTCATACTCCTCAATCACATACCGTTCCTACTAGTGGATAGAGGAATCCAGCTCCAACACTGGCCCGAATGTCTCGGATTGGCAGAACAAAACCTGTAGGTGCTCCTTTTTGTTCAGGGTCGTGAGACAACGATAAGTGAGTTTTAGCCATGCAGATAGGAAGGTTTCCAAATCCCTAGGAAAAGAGAGAGAAAAGAAATTAGTGGAAAAACCCAGTAACTTTTCCTGTACTCAAATGTAATCACTCTATTCTGCCATTCTCTGCAGACATCAGACATTTTATCAAGACATTTCACTCCTCACCAACCGCTTCACCCACACACTGTCAGACCCATTGGCCATTCTGCATCCCCATTCCTCCTCTCTCAAACTCTCTCCCTGTCCCCAAGTACCACCATGGCCCCCAGCACATCCAGCTGATATGCAACCTTGATAGCCAACTCACTTTCTACTCTCTTCCCAAAACATTAAACAGCTCAGAGTTAAAGTTTTATTCAGCTGAGGTCAGTTAAATTAGAAATGTTTGATCAATATAATTGCAGGTCAAGAGGAAGTGGCAATTACATGCCTATGAGATTTTCACAGGCTTGTAAAGGAATATACAAGAAGCACAAAAGCAAGAAACTATATATGGCAGTATTAAATGGAGTGCAAAAGCAAAATTATTTGAGCACCCTGTAACCAGCAAATGGCCAGTTGGCACACTGTCTTCTCTTCAAAGACCTTCACAGACCTTTAATAATGCAGAAGCAGGTAAATTGTCAAGAATGTCATGCTAGAGAAGAGTAAAAACAACACAGCAGCCAGAAAGCATCTAATTCAACAACCAGATGCCAGGTCCAAATCTTAAAAAAGTAGACATTTTTTCTACCAGTAGTCTTGTGTCCCCTGTTGGGAACTCTTTCCCCAACATAATTGTGACTGCCAAAAATACATATGGATTCAAAAACTGATTAGCAAACTTGACCTAGGTGGAATAAAATTAAAAAAAATCAATCAGAGACCATTTAACACCAGCATAACCACTTATAGTTCCCCAATTCTCTAACTGCTGAAGGATTGGAGAAGAAAAAGATGAGTGAACCCTCCCCTGCCCTTCTCTCTTCATAACTATCATAAATATGGTACTGGGCCAGATGAGTGAGTTCTATCTTCTCCTCTAGAAGACAAGAGTCAGTTTCTCCCTCCCCACATTCTCTTCCTCCTCTGCCATAGAAGCATTTAGTGAATACTGGGCAAGGACATGATTTGAGTGGTGATTCCCTTCACACAGTTTGAACACCACTTCAATATGATCATTTTAAATGAAAAGAACCACTGCTATCAGGTGATATGGAAAACTCACTTGCTTAGTGTAGACAGCAACTTTCTCCTGTGCTTCTGGAAGTAGTTCAATATCTCTTGCCCCGTAGACCTGCTGGGCAATAAGCCTGATCTTATCTACAATAGGGAGCTAGAAAAAAAATACAGGCAAGTCAGCGTGGCCAAATTACAAAGACATGTAGCATCACAGCAGCTTTACATCCTTCATATGTGTTGAGCAGTGCCCGCCTGTAGACATTAATACTTAATCCCACTTGCTGCAGAACAAAGCTATACAGCAATTTGAGGGTTTTCAAAACAGGTTTCAGTATTTCACTGGTTAGTCAAAACATCAAGAACTGACGAACAAGGTCTTTGAGACTGGTGGAATAACATGCTACAGTTCTAAAATCAGATTTCTTCTCAATTTCTCAAACAGCCTTTAAGACAGACCTCAGAAACTTAAGCTAGAGAAACCAAATGATCTCCACCTAATAAACAAAGCATCTCTGTAATACTGCAAGTTCCTACCTCTGTGTTATAGAGGAACCTGAAGTTGCTGGGTGCCTGGGATGCTCTCTGAACAGCTCGGGCCAGTGCCAGTGCTCCTTTACCTCCCTCTGCCCAGTGAGTGCACTCCACGGCATCAAATGCTCCTGCTTCCTTAGCCTTTTGGACTACAAGGGCCAGTTCAGCCTTTGTATCTGTCCTGTAAGGAGAAAAATTTGCATAATTGTACCAGAATGCACACACAGTAAATTAACTGTTTGTTCCCGACAAGATCCAAAGAAATCTCAGAATCCTGCCATCAGGAAGATGTTCACGGGCCATCCATCACAGTCTTCTCTCCCCTGGTGAAGGAGGCTACTCCACAGAGGAACACACAGCAACAAGTAGCTCTGGAACTACATGCAGAGATCCATGACTTCTAACAGAGCAGCATTCCAGACCTTCTGCCATTTCTGTGCTGCTTTCCAGTTTTCGTGAACAGACTCAGAAAGGTGTTAGTACTGCAGATTTAGAGATGCTCAGGTGTTCTGTATCATGGGTACACAACAGGATAAAAGCCACCACTTCTCTAGCTCAGGCAATAAGCAATTGGTTCAAATGAAGAACCCTTAGCTGGCTACTCCCCTTCAAGTGGCATCAGGTTTAACACCCCAGCTCAAAGCCCTTCTGCTCTCATAAAACGACCACACAGAGGTTCTATTTCCTATGCAGTTCAATGTGCAGAGCCCAAAATGCCTCTTAGCAGGGCACAATCATTCCACACAGCCAACCACTGAACACAGCACTGTCAACAACAGAGGCACCTCAGCACTTATTATGAGCTTAGATTCCACATTGTCACAGGCACACCTGTACACAATAATTTGGCCAGTCAGGGTGTAGGTGATGGCAGATACTACCCATAAAATCCTAGGCTAATTCAAACTAAGGAGTAAGTTTGAAATGACTAAGCAGAGCTCCCCTATTTATTCAGCAGCTCCCCTATTTATTCACCATCTTCCAACAATGCAAAATGCTGCAAACAATACATCAACAGAATTGAAAACAAGAGTTTGTGTTAAACATAACATACAAAATGCCACAATTTTATACCCATGCATCACTTCCACATCCCAGCTCACTTACTTGAAAGCATTGACAGCCACAACTACTGGGACACCAAACAGCCGTGCATTTTGGATTTGCTTGTTCAGATTACTGCAGCCACTTGCCAACAGTTGAAGATTCTGTAAAGAAGGCAGCAAGCAGGAAGTGTGTTTTATCAGGGACAGTGGAACTTTTATTCCAAATCCACTACATCCACAGCTAATGGTAAAAATGTCAAAGTGGGAATGAAACCACAAAGGCAAATAGCCAGTGCTGCTTTCTGAACAGTCCAGACCACTGCACACTCTTGGACAGAGACAGGAAAAAGAATGACTACTTCTAATGACCACTGGTTTCAGCTGTCAAGCCAAGGTAAGAGAAACTACTTTTTATTATTCTTAGTAAGTTAATACCTGCTCCTATTAACTCCCCACAGTAAAGCCTCAGTCTCCTCTCTGACACATTCCTTTTTATGTATTAAATATCACCAGCAGGGAAATTTCATGACACCCTTTTGGTGACAACAGCTTTCAGTTTACATGTATTTACCTTTTGCAGCATCAGAGACTATTCCTGGAAATTCAGATATTTCATCCCTTCCTATGCAAAGAATAATCCATAGAGAACCTCCACAAGTGAAAAAGCTGCAGCAATGTAAAGAAAGCCAGACCAATTACACAAGTCCACACAACCATTCAAGGCACAAGGATGGAAGGTGAGACTTTAGTTCACTTTCCTCTCTTGCTTGCAAATGTGGGGGGATAAAAATAAAAACTGAAAGAGCATAATTAAAGAGGCACTCTGAATATTTTCAGAGACAATATTTCATCCAAGCAATTAGTCCATATTGAGAAGGCTGGGGACACAGTAGATATTACTATGAAAAATGGAGCACACAGACAATTGCATGAGTTAAGGAGAAAAAAAAAAGTCTTTGAACACTGGCTAAAGTACAACAAATGTTTGAAAAAGCAAAGCCAAAGTAACATCATTAAAAAAACCCCAAACAAACAAAAGATATTACAGCTTGTATGAGGAAGCATTTCCAAGATAGCTAAAGAAATGACACACTGTAATCCAGGCATGCACGGCATGACATCTTCATGCTATGACCACAGTTAGCTGGTCAACTGTCACAACAGCTTAAAATTACCTCTTCCGTGTATTCCCTTGGTAAAGGTACCCCAGCAGTGACCTGAGGAAAAAAGGGAAAAAATGGAGCCCTGTAAGATTTTTACCCATTACAGAAATCCGTGCTTGATTCTTATTAAATGGTATCAAGAGACAACAGTCCACTCCATGCTGATTCTTTTTTTTGTAAGAAAGAAATAAAAGAAAGAATAAAAGACTGAAGGATGCACTCATGATAAAATAAATTACAAGTGTCCCAGCAAACAGGCAAATAAAACAAGCAGGTATGAACCAGTAATATACTGCAGTGAAGCTGCTGACAAGCAACTGAAACATATCGATTCCTTTTACAGCTTGAATCTCAAGACAATTTCAAGCAGATCAAACCCTACAGGCCTTTTAGTGACTGGATCAGAACAGGAACAGTCCCCAGCACTACAGAAAGCCTTCCCCAGTACTTACTGCAGGTCCTCCTCCATGCATTTTCAGAGCTCGGACAGTGGCAACCAGCACCACCACATGAGGCCGGAGACCAGAGTAACGGCATTTAATATCAAAGAATTTCTCCATGCCTATGTCTGCACCAAATCCTGCTTCTGTAACTGGAGGAGGAAATAAAAGGAAAGAAGCTTGTGAAAGGTTGCTGGGTGGAAAAATCATGTTCCGATTATATAAATCAGAAGTTTCTTCCAAAACAAAAAAAAGAAGCCCAAAAGTCATGATAATAAAAGACAGATCCTTCCCTTCAAAGCAAACAGAATACCCCACACTCCATGCACTTACCAACAAAACCGTCTTTACCCACAAGCTTCAGTGCTATTTTGTCTGCCAACACAGAGGAATTCCCATGTGCAATATTGGCAAAAGGTCCAGCATGAACAAACACTGGTGTTCCCTAGAAAAGGGGGGATGTGGGAGAGAGAGAAAATCAGACAGTACAATTTTCACATATCTCCAGTATTTCGAGAGCTAAGTACTGTGGTACCTGAAGGTAAAGGAAAACATTTTTAGAAGACATCTTAGAGCCTTCTGATCAGACATTTGTTATCAGCAATAAGGACTACAGGGCAAACAGGATTATTATAATCTACATAAGTGGAGGTATTAATCGGCTTAGCAAAAGGATGGCTAAATCCCAGCAACTTTGAATTTACAATCTTTGTCATTCTCCTTCATCCACACTATTTAAATTCCCCAAACACTTCCTGACGTTAAAGACAACAGAACAAAGACACAGCAGTCTTTAGTGCACTTCCTCAGTGTCATCCCACATGCCAACAGCAGACCTAGAAGGAAGCCAGCCTTCTCCCCTAGCCCTGAGCCTTAGGCAGGAAACCACAGTAAAGCTCCAACTCTTAAGCTAAATAGGTTCACACTGATGGTGATGAATTAAATAAACCATTTTTTTCTTGGCTCTGAGAATGCACTTACAGCAAATCATCTGTGCTCACCTCTAGAGTCTGCATGAGGTTTGGTTTAATAGCATCTTTCATCAAGACAGCCAGAGCGCCAGTCACTCCCTGAAAGAGAAAAGGACAATCATTTTGCATGTGTTACGAGACCTTGAGACTTCCTGCCTTGTGTCAAGGCTCTGCTTTTGTCCTGGTGGGCTTTCAGGACCAGAACCAATAGCTGCTTTACACAGAACTAACTCTAGTCAAGGCAAGGAAGGAGAATGACCTTTACATTCCTGTAAGAGGATCTGTGATTTCTGGTGGGGCAGCCTCTTGGTTGTGACCTTGCTGGGCCATCACTTTGTAGCAAAGGCATAAAGAACAATTAATTGCTGTTTCAATGTCATGGCAAGATTAGTTAATAAGAGCAGTGAGAGAATAACCCTTCAGTATGTATGGTTTACTATAGCCCATTCAGTGGCACAAAGCAATGTTCTTAGGTTTTGAAGGCAGATTTATCTTGGACCTTTTTCCTTCTTCATTTTAGCAACTCAGCTCCTCAGCTCTACATGCTGGCCTTAAAATGTCATAACAAGCTGCTATATCCTGCTCAAGTCTCTTGTGCAGAAATAACTTCTAAAGTGAACCTCTGTGCTCATGAGAACAACGAGGCAGACAAGAAAAACAAACACTGGAGCCCGTTTCCTCTGAGGTGCAGCCGCATACCCTGCTGAATTCTGCTTTCTGCACAGTGAAAGATTATGATTTCATCCCCACATGCTTTGGGAAGAGAAAATGAGGGTTCGGTCACCTTCGTGACTGACACAGTCCAGTGGAAACCAAACCAGCTGTTACCCAGCACTTGCAAAAGTAACTAAAACTGCTGAAATTAGTCCTGAGTCAAATGTTCACAGCAGTTATGAAAACCTTGAACCATGATCTCTTTTTCTTTCCTTTCAATTTCAGCTGGATTGCAGCACTTAATTATAGGAAAGATTATTTTTTTATAAGACATTCAGTGCTTTGTTTCATTAGTTTCAATCTTGCCACATGAAAGCTTATTTAACATTTAATGGATAAGCTTTAAACTTCAGTCATCTCCAGAATAATGAAAACTACAGAGCAAGATTTCCATAGTGACATTTCAGGCCTGTGTCACTCAGCGACTCTCTAAAAACCTGTTAGTTTTTGATTCTGATGCCACACTTCTTCCCAGCTTTTTTTGCACTTCCTGGTAGCACACTTGTGACATTGTCTGCATCACAACAGAAGGACCTAGCCTGGTCTCTGCAATCAACACATTTCTGCCTGCATGAGGAGTATGTAACACGTCCTAATGACATGAGCCACTGGCTGCCACCAGTGAAAACATGTAACCCACAAGAGAAGCTATTGGACAGGTCTGATACCATCCTCCATTCTGCACTTGCAATGGAAAAAATGAAACATAAGTAGATTTTAAAAAAGAGTAAAAAAAATAAAATATTGAAACAGAAAACTCAAAGCAACTTCCAACCCAAGCTGCCTCCACTGCTGATGGGCAGTAGGAGATTCCTGTTTTCTAGAAAAAGAGCTTAACTCATGTACTTAAGGTTAAACTGGAAGCATGCTAGGTGTAGGAATTAAAATCTCAAAGCTGCCTGTAGAACTTTGGCATGTGGCCTCCCTCATTCACAAGAAATGTCTCACACAGGGCTTCACAGGTTAATGGTGCTCTGCCTAGCCCCTTTCCTGCAAGGCCAGAGTCAGGCCACAAATCTACTGTTTTCTAGCTTTATCCTGGGGGGAAGTAAAACAAAAAAACAAAGAAACCCACTCAAAACCACAGGAAAACAAAAAACCTACAGCAAGATAGCAAGAGTTGGGTAAACCTTAGTGCCGTGTCCACCTTGCTGGAAACACAGGTCACCCTGTGGGTTCTTCTCTCCCACTGAAAATGTTCATTCAGAAAACGGAACACAAACCTCATTAACACCACAGCATGCACATCATGTGATACCCTTGTCTCTTGCAAAGCAGGCTGTGAAGTATCTGCTATACAAGAAAGCTCTAAGCACTCTAAGCACCAATACTGTATTTCTATTGACCAGTCCAACAGTCCTGAGACTGTTCTCAGCCTTGGGGACAAATGGCAGGACACATTTCACACAGAGGGCTCAAACCCCCTTCCCCAACAGGGTTGCCACTTTCAAAATGCTCATTGGAAGAAGTGTCTGGGTCACGGGGCATTCCCCTGAAACTATGTTGAAGCACCATTTGGGAGAGTGCTAGTTGACACACTCCACAGACCTTCCAGGAACTGTACTAATAATTATTGTATGGGTAGCTGCAAGACAGTGCTGCAGCTTGCAACTGCTGCCTTGGACTGCTTTACACACTGGTAAGAGGCATCACCAGTGCTGTGACAATTCAGCATTTTATGCAGTGGAAATAAAGGATTTGTGTCCCTCATCAAAGGCTGCCTTATGGAGAACACACACTTTTTGCAAAGGCTTTGGTTTTTACAGCATTCAGAGCCTCCCAAAATAAGGTACTTCACCATCTGCAACTAAATTTACAGGAGGTTTTGTTCCTGCTCAATGTTTTCCTCACTCCAGGGAGCCTGAGGAACAGGATGGCCAGCAAGATGCCTCTTGAGTTCTTCTAATTCATAAACATGCTCTTTATGTAGAAGCCACCATGTATTTCCCCAGCAATTCCTATGGTGCCAGATTCAACCTGACACACAGCACATCACACAGGATCCTTGTCCTTGCCTAGGTCTCACACACACTCTCTGGATAAGGTGGTAGCCACACTGAAGCAAAAAACCTTCATTAACTGCAGGGGCTGAGATGTCATCTTTCATCTCCTATATGTTAAGATCTTTTCTGCAGAGAACTGTCTTTCTGCTTTTCAATTCAAAGACTTTCAGAAGTAGTAGGAAAAAGCATTTAATAACTGAATGACTCTTACAAGGTCATCTGCTGTAACTGGTTGTCCTTTCTTGCTGGAAGCTACTACCATTCTGCCGAATCGCTTTTTCATATCATCCAATCCATCAGCCAGTGCTAGGACTGCCATGATTTCACTGCTCACAGTGATGTCAAACTGAGCCTGCAGGAGATGAATAAAGAACGTGAACTCATCAAGACTCCTTTGCAGCAATTCTTACCTCCGGTGAGTTCTTGAAACAAGGCCCATCACAACCATCATAACAAAAAAAGAGAAAAAAACCCCCAGGCATTCAATATACAAGAAATCCAAAGCATTGCTCTGAGAACACAATTAATTTAATTTGGCCATTTGAAACTGGATTTTTTTTCTGTGAAATCAAGTAAAACCTATTTTTCTGTTGCTATTACATGTCTCTCCTGGCACATACATTAGTGATTCATCTAAGAGCACTTAACACTAACAAATTATATTTCTGAAGGCTGAGCTTACTAACTCATCTGATTATCACTAAACTATACAGCAAATGACAAAAAAATCCCAACAAAACCCCCAGGTTCTATAAAAAATGCAGAGTAGAATTCATCTGATAAAATGCAGACACTTTCATCTTAGGGAAGCTAAGCACCCTAAGGACATTTAAGTCAACAGAAAGAGGCTTTCTGAGCACAGTTCATTTGAACTATTAATTTGACAGTCACTTAAGGGATGAGGGGAGTCACAGCCCAATAGCCTATTTTATTCTATTGATTATACAGTGAATCTAGACAAGTTCAGATACTGTGTCTAGTTTTGGCCAGATACACACCACCCAAAGCATCCACAGTGGTGAAGGTGAGCCATTGCCACGTGTCATCTTTAGAAAGGGCACTTGTGTACCACTGTTAGACCACAGTTATCCCAGTTTGGGAAGCCAATATTTAGGAGAGAACGGGAAACGAGGGAACAGACAATAAAACATGCACATCAGTGCAAATTTAACTGCTTGGTTGAAAGGACTTTCTGCTTTCTCTTTAACAAGATACTGTTAAAAGATGAAAATATCTGGAGTTACAGAAACTTGCCTTAGGAACACATTTTTCAAAGTACTTTCTAAAAGATGCAAGAAAAGGGAGCAATTACCGTTCGCGAGAAGCCTTTCTCTGTTGGAGACTGTCCAATAGTGATTTTCCTAAGGAACCTGTCATTTGTATCCAGCACTGCAAGGAATGCAGAGAGATGTCATATTGCAAGTCGTAAGTCACATCTATGCCCTATGACAAACACTCAGTCATGTCACCCATGAAGAGAGGATGGCAGTTTGAGATACCACCCTCTACTATAGAGTGGTGGTATCTCAACCTGATTCTCAACATGATTCCTCCCCAAAACTGAACTGCACAAAGGTACCCACGGACACATCAGACCCTGCACTGCATTTAGATGGAGTCTACATTCCTTTGTGTGCACAAAGGAATGTAACCACAAGACCAAGTCTTCTCTGAAAAGCACAGCTGTTATTATTATTCCAATTGATTTTTCACCATCATTAGTCAATGTGAATTCAGGAAATTACTAGAGCCAAAAAGAACTTATAAAATGGTAATTTTATTTAAGTGATAAAACACTCAGACACTACCATTTAGGGAGAATTGTTTCACATAGCTCCATTAACTCAAATTACCTTGGAAACACAAACTATCAAACAGTGGCTTACATTTGCTGTTTCTTACTATCTGCTTGAAATATTCTAAGTATTTTGTAAAGTATGTCCCATGAGGCAAACTACTTTAGTCTCATTACAGGCTATGAAGCAAATTTTGTAGAATATATTTCACACCGTATTAATAGAAATGTTGAAATTTCTTTTGCTAGTGAAATATTAAATCTGCCAAACCAGAGACTGATCTTACATTCAGGTATTTTAAAAAACATTTAAATATCTGGCCTTCATTTGCCGTCAGTCCCCAACACAGCAAGTGGGCAGATTAAAACTGAGTTTAATCCCAGATCAGAATCCTCTCCTTGCTCACAGAGCAGTCAGGTAAAAGGACTGTTGGCTACAGTTGCCAAATTCAAATCTCTCAGTGACTGACAAACCCAGAAACATAAACTTGCCCCAATTAGCAAAGACTTAATCTTTGTGAATTCAGTGCAGATTGAAACCCCTGTGTCAGACCCTTTAGAAATGGGATCCCAGCTGCAGGCATCTATCTCACCAAACTCACAGAAGGGGAGGTCAGCCCTGCCTTCTTTCCCATTTTCCCAGGAAACACAGTTTCAGCTGTACTTGCAAATGTCTCTTTGGACACATGTTTTTTCTTCTTAATACTTCTTTCATTTAATGTCTCTTGTACCTCTTTGCCATGTTATGGTGCCTGGGTCAATGTCCAGTCTCACAAATGAGTTTATTTCTTCCTTTGTCAAAGCCGTAGGATCAGTTTTGCTAATGCCCAGTTTCTATGGGAAGAAAGGACAAATAAAAAAAAAAAGGGTATGGTGAAAAAATTCACATAAATGAACCTTTTACTGCAGCAACGAAGCTTTGGAAGCAGCATCTGCATATGCAGAAAGAAGGAAGGGCTGCCTTTTTGGTGCCCCTTCTCCCAGACTCACAGCAAGGTACGATGAGCCCTGTCATGGTGTATCTGGAAGCAGAGCTTGCTGCTTGCCAGCTCGTAAAGGGCAAAGCAGACAATAAAGCCCATTAGGGCAGGTTGTCACCAAGCTTTGTGCAAGGCACCTATAGAAAGATTAAGAGAGAGAGCTCTGCAGTTCCCTACATGCCTTGTTCTGTCATTAGTCTCACATGCTTACATCCCTTTCTCATTAGTTTGCCTGGGGTCACTGCACACAGCCATACGCATTTAAAGCCACTGCTTTCAGCATGCTGGTTAAGCAGCACAAAGGAGGAATTAAACAATTCAGTCACAAGGCTGTCAGCATCCCAGAAAGCTGATCTTGAACATACTGAGAGGATGGGCACTTTGCCAAGTTGCTTAATTGAGAGAAGAATTATCTCAAGAAGCCTGATACAAGCATGAGCTTAGGAATGGGGAAAGCGATTCAGTTGATTTATGAACGAGCAAGGTTTTTTTAATTAACTAGACAGTTAAGTCGTATTTTCCCCCTGAAGAAACAGCAGGGA
The DNA here is from genome assembly GCA_035221455.1 of Xenops minutus. Taxonomy (NCBI): domain Eukaryota; kingdom Metazoa; phylum Chordata; class Aves; order Passeriformes; family Furnariidae; genus Xenops; species Xenops minutus. The sequence continues at coordinate 56,482,559 of JAWWEE010000158.1, forward strand.
AGAAGAAAGTCTGTTCTCTTCCTTTTCAAGCATATAATTTAGAAGAAGAAATAAACAACAACAACAAAGATATCATCTTTCTAGAGTATTAGCATCCTGTCACATCTTGACATTCAATAACCAGAGGAGCGGTCAGGGTAGAGTTCCCTCAGCAGTCTGTCAGGAACATCAAGCAGTATGACACAGTTTCTTGCTCAGCAGTGGAAGCAAACCACAGATTGTCTAATGATTGAGACACTATAGCCAATTAATATAGCAGAGTTTTAACTTGCTAAGTAGTCTGACTATTGCTCTTGACTTCCACATGAGCAACTGAATACTCTACGAACAGGTTTGTACTTTGAATGAGTTCAGCAGGGCCCAGTCTGTTCTAGCTGAAAGGTTCAGACCCAGTGCAAAACTATTCCTCTAATAATCCTCATTTTTGCAGAAGTCAATGTGAACTAGCATGTGTCCCTGATTTCTGGGGATCAGAGGAGATGTGGGCTGCTCAGAGACTGGCACTCGGTGACAGGGCTACTCATCTAACTGGGAATTCTTTTTGGTAGAGAGGAGTGGGCAATGTAGGGAGATTTTTTTTCCATTTTTCCTTATTTTCCTAATCTGGATAAAACAAAAAAAATTCTTTCTGTTCTCTTCTTGCTGAATTTTCTAAATTGCCTTTTTTGCCCTGCATTATCTATATAGCTGTCACATGGGAACCATTAATCTCTAGCTATAAATGTCTGTAAGTACAGGAACCGTTTCTAGTCCTTTCTTAAACTGCATTAAGGACACTGAGTTGACACTACTAATAAAGGACACTAATCCCTTTGCCTCTTCCCACTGTGTTACTCATAAAGCATATGACAGAGTTATATCAATGATTCTTCTCCTTGGGGCTGCATCTCACTGTCTTCTGTGCTTTATGAAGGGCTACCACACTTCTGTATGCTTTGTGTAAAATATAAATGCTAGCAGAATGGCCTAGGGGACAACATGAGGGTTTCTGTAACATAGCTCTGCTTATGTCAAGGATGAGTAAATGGAACAGAACCAGAAACCAATGAGAAGCCAGTGGGCTTACCTGCAGTCTTCGGATCTGAATGTCTGAGAACTTCCTCACACCATTGACAGAAGGCACCAAACGGTTGTAGAGAGCCTTGCAGAATGAAATAAGTAGTTAATTAGCACTGCTGGCACACCCAAAACAGCCTGGCGAAAGTGGGCTGGGATCAAATACATTGTAAGAAAGGACTGCACCTGGTCAGACTGAGTCAGCTCATGGAATATACGTGCATCAATAGCAGCAGCGACCAGGTTGTTGGCTGCAGTGATAGCATGGATGTCACCAGTGAGGTGAAGGTTAAACTAGAGGACATAAAACATATCAGTTACCTCATCCTGCTGCAATTTTCATTTATTTCAATTCATTGTAGACAGATGGAAAGAGAAGTATTAATAGTACTGTTAAAGTGGGTGAGGGTGGAGGGGGAGAGATTGCTCAGTGCAGTATGTGGAAGAGAGGAAAGAATTTCTCTAAAACAGAAAAATGCCTCCCCCACATTTATGTCATTTTACAAACTTCTAGAACAAAGCTCCCAAATAAAGTTGTTTGGTTTTCCTTTTCCCCTCCACAAGAACAGTTCTCACAGGCTCCTTGACACTTGATAAGGCCATGATATGGCACATCTGCATTGTTCCTCCTTCACCTTCCTTCTGACCCCCTCATTTGCACAGCAGGTTTCACACATACATTAGCTGAACTTGCTGCTGCTCCCACAAGGGAATCTGAGCTAAACTGGAACTCACAACCTTGTGCAGCACTAGCAGTGGAGCTGTGGTTGCACAGAGCTCTGCATAAGGTAACCACCCAAACACAGTGTCACAGGCAGAACTTGTACTACACAGTGACACTGTGAGTAGTTTTCTTAGTTCTACCTCATTAAAAGATAGTTTGAGTGGGTTTGCCTACATGAGTTATCTGGCTGCCTTGTAGCTGTGAAGTTGGTGAAGGGTCTAAATTGGATATTGCAGAAAAATTTTTCATGGACAGAGTTGTCAAGCACTGGAACAGGCTGCCCAGGGAAGCGGTAGAGTCACCACATAAAAGACATGTCGACAGGTTACCTGGGGACATGGTTTAGTGGTGGGCTTGGCAGTGCTGGGTTAACAGTTGGACATGATGACCTTAGAGGGCTTTTCCAACTTAAACAATTCTACGATTCTATACTGACAAGCAGTTTAGTATATATAGATTCCATGACACACCTACATTATGGCAGGTGAGTAAAAGGTGTGGTTAAAACAATCTTTTTCCTCTGTAGCAGAGCAGCAAAGGAGGAAGATGAAAAAGAAACATCAGAAAAGGTGATATGACAGAAGACCTTACAATACCATTTTGTTGAAGCCTTGCCACTGTGGTCTTAAAACCCACAGAGCTAAAATACAATGCAGCTAGTCACACACTGATCATAAATCATAATTAGTAAATGATAATTGTTGTCTCATTCTGCATACATGCAACAAGAAGCAACTATTATTACCTTGGTTCTGCAGTATGAACTCAGAGGTTTTTCACTTGCTATTTTTTTCCTAGGATTAAAGCTGCATGCAGAATTATTAAATGATGTATCAAGGTCATTATTGTAACTAGTGACTCCAGATACTTTAATTTTACGAGACATGCATTGATTAAAACACCCCCACAAAACTATGTGTATTTGTACCACATGGGTCATAATTAAAGAAAGCCATTTCAGCCAGTTTGATTCATAAAGTGGGGCTGTTTCCCACTGCTGCACACAATCAAGTATTTTGGCTTGTCTTATTAACACTCCCAAAGAGGGGGAGATTATTTTTCCTGTCACATCTATCATTGACACATGTTCTTGGCACATGACTAAATCCATATTCAGCCTCCTTAACATTTTTATATTTTATGGACTTGCTGGATCAATTAGGACTAACAGACCTTTTGATAGTTTCTGCTTTTCTTCCTAAAATTGCCCTGTGTCAATCTACAGTACATGAGACAAAGGTAGAATTCTACAGGCAATTACTCTGAGAGTTGAGAGAAGCATGAGAGCACGTGCCACACGTGCCTTTCAATTCCCTGCCTCCAGACACAGAATTTTACTCGTTGCCAAGCCACTTTAGAAATAAGCTCCAGTGCCATCCCCCCACAGGCTGAGGTCTTAACATTGCTGAATCCCAATTTCCCTTTTCCTAGCTCATGTTAGTAATCTAAAACACAAGTACACCAAAATAGCTCACACAAAGAGTTGGTGACCACCACAGCTGACAGAACTACTTAATATGCTTCCAAAAGGCATTAAGCCATTATCATCTTCATTTCAGTGCTGGGAAAATGAGGCACAGGATGTACTTTGCTCAAGGGTATACAGCAATTAAAGGCAGAGAAGGGTAGGGAACAGAGGAACTGGGAATTCATAGTTCTGTGAAGTTCCCTGACCACACAGACACACTTTTGAAACAACATGAAGATATTTGACTGGGTTTTTTTTTAAAAAAGCCTTACTAAAATCAAGCATCCTGTCCTCAAAAGTGATACATCAAGCCATAAACTTACAGATTTTCCAATGTACCTGACAGCAGGATCTTTCTGAAGGAGCTATATGTGTAATGAAGCTTTGTATAAAGAATTACCTCTTCCATGGGGACAACTTGACAATAGCCACCACCTGCAGCTCCACCTGCAGAGACACAACAGTCAGAACATGCAATTCAGGGGTCTCCAGTCCTGAGTGATAGTACATGTGTTTGCTTAATGGCTTTAAAGGACAGCTACCATTGAGCAACTTAGTTTAAATTCAGTACAGCACTTGAAGACAAAACTGAAGAACTTACATGAAGTTTTTCTTTCTTAAAATAAATGCAATTGTAACTGGGAATTATGTAAACCTCCAATGCAGAAGAATAAAATCTCTCAATGCCATCTTTTCCCACTTAGGTCAACTGCAAGAACAGAAGTACCTTTTATACCAAAAGTTGGCCCCTGAGAAGGCTGCCGAACACAGGCAAAGACATTCTGGTGAAGGTGAGCTCCCAAGGCTTGAACAAGGCCAACAGTGGTGGTGCTCTTCCCCTCTCCTAAGGGAGTGGGAGTTATCCTGAAGTGACAAAGCAGAAGAGACACAATTAAATCCTTTAGTGGGTGAGACTTAAACCACAGGGACAAAAGTCACGCAGTGATTGCAATTAATGAGAATTCAAATTCTGGGCTGGGTCAGACTTCAGCTAATCTTCATCAGTTCAAAACTGGAATGAGGTTGGCAAATTATCACATAACTGCTGATGACTTTCCTCTGAAACAACTCACTTGTTCCTGCTGAAGGCAGGCTACTAGATGAGAACCTTGACTAGGAACCAGTCTGCCTTTCATAACCCTGACCTGAAGACCAAATCAATTAATCTCCTGAAGAGAGATGTTAAGCTACATTCCTACTGTTTGCCACAAGCAATCAATCTACTTCCCAAACCACTGCATTTTTGCAGCGTGATTTACTAAAACCCAGAGAATCCCGCGGAGTCACCCAACCAAAAGACAATACAATAACAAGCCACACTAATAAAACTGCTTTTCATCTTGACATCATGTAAGTAATGTCTCAGTTAAGGAAGTACCTACCCAGTAACAACAATGTATTTTCCATCTGGCTGGTTCTTCAGACGATTCAGAGCTGACAGCTGGACCTTGGCTTTAGTCTGGCCGTAGAGCTCCACCTCATCAGGGAGCAGGCCAACTTCAACTGCAACTTGTTCAATTGGTTTGGGTATGCAGGACCGTGAGATTTCAATGTCACTTAAAGAAAGAGGGCAAGGTGAATTTATATGTCAAAGACTTTTCACAAATTCTCTGCTTCTGGATGGCATAAAATACAAACACCTAATTTATATTTTAGAAGTGAAGCTTTAACACCTGCTAGTTAAATGAATCAATCCCACCAGTATCAGCTACATTGGAATAGACACATCCTCAGTTGCCCTTTTAAAAATAAGTAAAACTCAAACTGAACAATAACACCCACACACCCCCCAATCCTCCCCTCACCCCAAAAATGCCTTTTTGTAGGCAATATGTTATACTCTCTTGTGGTATTTTACATATTTTCAGCTGCTCCTTGGGAACTTGACACCAACAACTACTTCAAGATGCTATCTTTTTGCCATGGCAGATTGAAAATATTCAAAAATACAAGTGTTTCCTTTGTGTTTACAGCTTTCCCATGAGGGGAAGCAGAGTGGCACGCACTGATCTCTTCTCTGTGGTGACCAGTGACAGAACCCAGAGGAATGGCCTGAAGTTGCATCAGGGAAGGTTTAGGTTGGACATCAGAGAAAGGTTCTTCACCCAGAGGGTAGTTGAGCACTGGAACAGGCTCCCCAGTGGCCACAGCACCAAGACTGACGGAGTTCAAGAAGCATTTGAGCAAGACTCTCAGGCACATGGTGTGACTCTTGGGGATGTTCTGTCAGGGCCAGGAGCTGGACTTTGATGATCCTTGTGGATCACTTCCAACTTTGACTATTGTGTGGCTGTTTCACTATTTGCTGAACCATCAATTATTTAGCAATGTTTTCAGGATGACCCAAGCCTACACTTCAACAGATGTCACAGCACCATTGCCCGTTAGCTCTGCTCCCTCAGGGAGGCCTCACAGTGCTTCCTCTCTACTCTCCAAACTTCAATCCCAACCACAGTCTACATACACATACGTCCTGTGTTACACAAAGCCTGGGAAAAGAGGTGGATACTATACTGCAGTATAACGCCAGTAGCTTCATTTGAAAGTACTACCTTGGAACAGGCATCTTTAGGGTAAGCTGGTTGTACTGGATGGTCCATTTTCCAGGCTGGAACTTTTCCAGAAAACGCTGTGCACTCTCCACTGTACTCTGAAATAAGCATGAGAATCCATTACAGCAACCACCACTGTATGAACCATACTGGCTAACAAAGAGAACAGAAAGGTTTGCCCCTCCCATCTGTCTCACTTTAGGATTAAACTAAAGTATTTTCATTAAAGCATTTGTTAATAACCCAAAATGAGATTCTGCTTGTAGTCTTCTTAAAAGGAAAAAAAACCCCACCATATTTAACTCTCTACTGATCTTTCAGTGTGCTACATTTTTTGGAATGCTCTGTGCCAGCAGACTTTCTTAAGCAAAGCATGGAAAAAGAGGGAGCTGGCTTATGCTGTAACTCTCCTTCTTTTTATCCAGTCACCCTATGAATAGTTTTAGAATTACAGCCAGAGCATAATAGGACAAAGGCCTTTCTCACTGTTTTGAGTGACCACACTCAAAAAACCTTAAAAAAAAACCCAGCAATAAAAAAAGCCCCAACCAAAAATCTCTGCCCTGACACTTCCTTAAAGCCCATCTTCTTCCTCAGCTAATTGAATCCAAATTGTCTGGACTAGAAGTTGAAAATCCCAGCTAGGTCTCTGTAAGAGCAAGAAGGAAGCACCCGTTGCTTTGGTAGTGTGCTGATAGGTCAGCAGCACCATACCCCAGAGGCAAACACAGAGGAGATGACCACAGTCTCACAGCCTGCCCATGTACCTGCATTAACATGGCCACAGTCATGGGCCCCACGCCACCGGGAACTGGGGTAATGTAGGAAGCTTTTTCCTTTGCTGTATTGTATGCCACATCTCCCACAACTCTTTTTCCACTGGCCTTTGTGCTGTCTGGGGATTTAAGGGGAAAGCAAATTTACACATCACATTTCACCAGAACAGTAGAGGACACAGCACTGACTGAGTCCGAGGTCTTTTCTTCTGCTGGAGGAAATAAAGTAGAAGATGAGTACACAGGAAGCTCCAAAGATAAAAAAGCTAAAACAACATCACAAGATGAAGCTGTTATCAAAGTGCACTCAGAGAATGTCAACAGCTCATGCAACATGTCCTCCCATTAAGCACCATTTATCCTCAGCCAGACAGATCTCCCTTTCCTGGAGGTTTCAAGTCTTTTCTCAGGGGAGCGAGGCCCATAGTGCAGTCTGAAGATGACTCCAAAACAAATACAGGGGGGTCAAAGCACAGATCAAGTTTTATATCTGTGCAATTACAAAACCACAAATGGGATGTACAAGAGAGATGACACCTGAACCATCCCCTTGCAGCTCCTGCTGTATTTGCTCTGAAGGATTAGTATAGCTTGCAATGTGAAGGAGGTATAAACCAATGGTCTAGGAGACGTGAGAGAAGAAACATGGCTGATTTGTTCCAAACCTCCAGGTTTACATTTGGTCCATTTTCTATTTTGGAGGACATCTAGGCCTTAATATTGAATAAAATCACCTGCCTTTACAGAAACTGAAGACAGAAAGTGCTGAGCTTTTCAATTAGCCATTGCTATTCTAACAATGGACCAATAAATACTGCAGTTCACAGAGATTAGTCTTGTCAAAAACCTCACAGGTGGCTTAAGAGAGCTTCAGTAGAATAATCTTCTTTCTCTCTGGCAAAAGAAGTTTGCTACATCCTGCTGCACTACATGATCTGACAATTCGGAAGCAGATATAGCCCTTTTTTTCCAATGGTGACCTTTAAGCTTGCCCATAGAGGAAAAGGTAAAACATTTTAGTAAACTAGCACAGTCATCTAAGAAATCACTCATTATAGCACATAAAATCAGAAAATTTAAGTTTCTCCTGGAATGGCAGATTCTCATTTCAGATAAAGGACTCTAGGGAACATCTAAGCAGCATGAAAAACCTGAAGACAGATTTTAGTGTTGTTATATTGAAATATTATGTTGCATACAATACGTGTATGTTTGAACAGAACACAATCCGTGACTTTTGCATACATTTGGTGAGGGGGAGGAGTGGAGGAGAAACCAAACTCCGAAACAGCTGATTATGTTAAAAACAAAGAGAGAACAAAAGCAGCTCCTGCCAACCCTAATTTTTAGCTGCATTGTTACTGACAATTAGCAGCTTGGTTGTTTTGCTGTGTTTGTGTTTTAAGAAACACTTCTTCTCCCTAAAGCTCAAAGCCTGAACAACATCACAGCTGTCAAACCAGCGTTTCTGCAGCCACTCTCAGCTTTGCTGCCTGGCCTGCAGACCAGTCTGGCCTTCCAGCCTAGAGACCCGTGTAATTAAAGCTGCAAAAGGTAAATAACGCAATTTTGTTTTTTTCCAAGGATGCCAAGCAGGCTTGCTGGCCACCCTGGCCAGGAAGACTCCAGACCCAAGAAAGAAGAAAACAAGCAGGCACTCCAAACAAAAAAAGCCTCATCTGTTACACAGACACAGATGAGCACAAGCCAAACAACCCCCCAGTCCCAGGTTCTGCATCTGCACCTTATGCCAAGCACTGCTGAGCACAACTTAGGAGCTATTCAATTACCTGTATAGTATTCTTTGAAGGATAGCTCATGTACAACATTTGCCATCTCTCCCCATAACTTCACCTTTCACAATATTCATCATGCCACTTTTGAAAAATACAAACTAGTTACAGGGAGCATCAGTGACACTATAACCATCCCAATGCCTGTATCTTCTTTGGTCCCGTAGGTTCTCTAGCCAGCTGGATGACATGAAAGAGAGCATCCAAGGCTGTTGTGATCAAAGAAGTGAAAGACATGCCTACACACATGGAATGAACAGATACGATGATGTCCAGGGACAGGTCCATGAGAGAAACCCAACTGCAGCTACTGGATTGGAACTAATTCACAGCCCTTCTTTCCTGAGATGAGGGCTGGGAATATCCCCATGACTTCCAAGAAAACTTGTGCTAATGTACATGCAGCTAATAGGTTTCTGGTGGACGTATGGCTGCAAACACAGAATACCATACATGATCCTCATCTATAAAACATAAAGCCATCTTGCTTGAAATCTGCTTCCTTTTCTGGACACCATGGGGAAGGGTGTTTCGTGAGGGATCCAACACAATCTGATCTCATGTGCTGGTGATGCCAGCTTGATTCCCAGTACATGAAGGTACAAATAGAGAAGCAAGTTAAGGCTTTCTACATCTTTCTAGCTCCTATGGTGTTTGACGAGCATGGCACCAACTTCCACAGAGGCTAATCCTCCTTTGTTCCTCACATCCCACTCTTCAAGGCTCTCTGTTAACAAGGGCTGCCAGATCCCACAGCAGAGGAGGACTTTGAACAGAGTTGCTTCCTCTATCAGGACACTCCAGAGGCACTGCCATCTTTGGGAATATCCTCTGCCTACACTGCTTTCCCTTTCTGTAGCATAACAACTTCTATAGGCCTGGAATAAGGCATTCAGAGTATTTGCTGGACTAGCCCTCCAACTGCAGCAGCGGGGAGAGAAAGATAATCCAATATGGAAAGTAAGACACACTTGTCTGCTCTAACAGAGGTTTCAGGAGATACTTTCTTCCTCTCTATCTGGAAACCTGGAAGAAATTCTGTTCAGCTGCAGTGCACATGAACACAAAGCCAGATGTGTCTAAACTGCTTATTCCAAACTGGCACCCTTGGAAGTATACTGGCCATCCTCTATTCAAAAGCACAACAGCTGCATTTGTATGATGCCACAAGGCTATAATTTGTTTTAACTCCAACTTGGCAAGACTGCATGAAATTAGTGTCCTAACATATATCATTTGGGGTCTGCTTGTACAGGGTACCCTGACTAGCAAAGTAAAGGCATATCCAGAGATTGTCATATTCTCCAGCTGCAACTCACAGCTACAATTAGGAGGCACCTGGCTGGGTGCATTCATAAGCATGGTAAGATGTATGGCAACTGTGCTCTTTCGCACCCCATCACATTCACAGAACCATCATAGCTAGCAGCAACAGTCTCTCTGTACAGTGATTTAGCTGGAGAAACTGGCAAACTAGCTGTTCTTTCCATAGCCCTGCAATTCCAGCACTGATTTCCCAGAAGATTCATCTGAAAACTTTTTTGCAACCTATCAGAGGGGAAGAAAGAGGCAGGAAAACTCAGCAGCTTCAAAAAAATCACAGGGGAACAAAAAAAAAAAAAAAGAATAAAAATAAAGGTCTGTAGCATCCATCATTTTAAAAAGTGACAATTTCCATGGTGCTCTACCAAGCCCTGATCCCTGAATCTCACAATGCCATTAAGTGTATTCTGTGCAACACTGACTAGGCTGGGTGCACAAGAAGCTCAGATGTCAGTGCACTGCCCAAGGCACACTAATTGCAAAGGAACAGGGACGTGTCCTCAGAGATGCAGTTCACAGCAAGCCTGAAATAAAGGTCATACCATCATATGTCAGAAACACAATGGCAGTTTTATTTGCAACATGTCAGTTGGGGAGACTCCAAGCCATTCTGCTTCATGCACATCAGCAGTGACCCTGTGGGCTTTGGCAAAGGGCCTAAGTTTGGGCAGCTTGGAACAAATACATCAAGCAATAAACAGCAACAGCAGATGACTTTTTAATTTTAATTAGATAGAAGACTAATGTTTTTAAATGCAGCTCAATGTCACCTTTCAGGAACAAGACTGCTGAACAGAAATTTCTTTACATTCTGTTAAATAATGGCAACAAAATGACTGATTAATTATGAAAACTACCTTTTAAAAGCCTCGTGGGTGTAGCACAGAGAGAGTGACTAATTTTCCATATCATTCAATATCTGTAATTTGGATTTAAAATGAGATGAAAACAGAAATTGCCAGACTGTCTGTACCTCCTCTATAAGGAAGGAGCAGCTAAGTGAAACCCTACCCTAAAATCCATTATGTTAAAGCTCTTTATTGTATGCCAGAGCCATTGTCGCCAATACTCTTGCAGAATGTGTTTTGTTTCAAGATAACAGCCATTCAAGCCTAAGATATTAACGCTGTGATTCAACAAATCTACAGCTACTTTAAGAGACTGCCTGTCATTTCTCTGTTTCAAACAGAACAGCTTCATCAGATGTAACTGCAAAGTAATGACAGCAAAACATGCGCTCACAAGTGACAACACTGGCAAGACTTCACTGTGTAGTTGGGGCAAATTAAATGGATATTCTGTTTTAATATTTCCTCTATTATTCATTAGCCTTGTTGAAGGCAGAATCAAAACTGCCACTGATCTGCTTTAGGACAGTACTTCAGACCAGCTTTCTTCTACTCTGGCATCTTCAGAGGTTGCCATCACTTAAAGCAGACTCACAAGATAAAGAAGTCCGCATGGCCTAGAAACACCAAGGAAACAGTATTCATGAACTTACTTAGCAACTACATTTATATACAAGTAAAGACATCCCCACTCGTTATACATTACCCACGCACCTGGCACATGGTTAATTCCACAGTCTATTACAATTGCACCAGGCTTGATCCATTCACCTTTTACCATTTCAGCTTTACCAGCTGCAACCACCAGGATGTCAGCTTTGCCAACCTACAAAAAAACCCAACAAATACACAACTGTGTATCACACTGGCAGTGGAAAAACACAGAGCTGCTTCAGCTGTAACTTAGATCAGCTTCAACTGCAGTGAAACTGTGCTCACCCACCACCATCAGAGGGATGGAAGGGCACTGTCAGCAATTAAAGGTAGCTGACAGTTCCTTGGCAAGGACAAAATCCTGCAGCCAGAAATTATGGCCTATTTTCACACTCCTACCCTGAACTATTGCTAGTCAACACTTCAAAACCTCCTCTGAACTCCTCCATGATTCTCAAGTAGATCACACAGACTACATTTGGATAAAATTAAAGCCTTCTGCATATTCTTCTCTTCCTCCCTTGAAATATCCCTGCACATTCAGTGCTAGAAATATACCCAGCACTTATCAGACAGCAGCCAGGAAAAACCCCTGCACAGAACCAAGCAGCACTTTATTTGTGGCAGCACTGCCTTGTGGTTTTCATGTCCAGGACTGCATAACACACAACTCCAGGGGAAGCTGACTGTATTTCAGCACTAAATTGTGTTCAGGGAGTACTGAATTTGACAGATCTGGTCACGAAGCTGGTATTAGAGACTCTGACTAAAGCTCCTTGTCAGTTCTTGCACTGCTTCATTCATGTTTACTTAGGAAGTTGCTATCCCTTGGAATTTTTTTCTTTTAATCTTCAAGGGAGATAAGCTAATTTTTAGATTTCATTAAGAATTAGCACTTCAATTTTTAATCAGCCTAATGATGGCCTTATTGAACAGCAACTTAATGGCATGAAGCATTGCAGTGTTTCTGATCTTTCTGAGTTACATTCAAATACACCTACTCCCTTTTCAGCTTTAATACTTGCCTACAGAGCCTGGCAGTGTTGATGGCTCTACAAAATCCAAGTAGGTGGCAGCACAGCAACACACTATTTCTGTCACTCTCACTGCTAAAGAGGAAAATGGTACAAACTCCCTGTCAAAGAAAATAGACTGAAAAAACCAAACCAACTGAGAAATCATTTGGCCTAGAATTTCTCAGCCATTAAAGCAGAAGACCACCTAGGCTTTTTGGTGAAAAAGCCCCCAAAAAATCAAAAACGTATATGGTCTTGCCAGCCCCTACACAGAGATTAGGAAGGGATAATTAAATTCTCAGCACTTGCTCAAAGAAAACAAAAATGATAATTTTATTGTTATAATTAAACCCCTCTAATTAAGTGCCAAAAATAATCAGGATGCCATTCCAGCAGAAGCATTTACACAATCAGATGAAAGACACCCCAGACCTAATGACTCAGAGTAGCAACACACTGAGGAGCAATGTGCAGCAAATAACTCCAGCCTTGGGCATCCAGCCTGTCCTTACCTCCTCAGCCAGGGTGGAGGTCTTGGAATGGCAGGTGGTGACGGTTGCGTTATTCCAGAGCAGCAGGTCATGCATGGGAGCCCCAACGATCTTACTGCGGCCAATCACCACGGCTCTTTTCCCTGTCACCTGGACACCTGCACCACACAAAGTCAGGACAGAGTAAAATCAGGTCATTGTGCATCCCACTACAAAATGACTAAAGCTGCTCTGGAGTCTTTCAGTCAGTTGGTCTGGCCCTGGTACTTCAGCACAATATTTTTCTTCTTTGTTGTGTGTGAGCTGGGAGGGAGGAAAGAAAGGCTGTTTTAAAGCCAGTACTTTCACTACCCAAAATGAAATGTGGCATCTCGACAGAAGTTTCAATGTGAAGCACAATCTTGCAATGTGTGTAGTTTCTCCACTTATTGAAGATCACTGCACTCATGAATAATGTATGGAGGCCTCCTTACCTGTCTGCCTGATAAGTTCCATGCATCCCTTTGGCGTACACGGAATAAAGCAGTCTCCAAGGTCCCCTCTAGAGAGTTTTCCAGCATTGATGCTACTTAAGCTGCATTTTGAAAGCATAAAGGCCAAGTAAGATTCCCAGCCCCACGATCACCATTCAAAAGTAAGAAAAAAACAAAAAAGGGTTTTTTTCCTGGAGTAGCTGTCAAGTTCTCCAGGGGTCAAGTCAGCTTACCCATCCACATCCTTCTCAGGTGCAACAGCATTGGTTATTTTTTCCGTGTTGATGGGTTTATCGGAGTCGAGCGGCAGCTGCACAATAAAGCCATGAACAGCTGGGTCTGCATTCAAAGAGGCAATGCACTTGAGCACCTACAAAAAGCAAAGGCCAAAAAAACTAATGGGTGATAAACTGAAATACGGCTGATGTAAAGGAAAAAATATCATCCTATCTGCATTGAAAGATGCACACTTTATGTTTAGTTTTTCCACCCAACAGCATATATCATTCAGATTTTTCATTTAAAAAAAAATAGCTGTTGAAGTCTCTAAAATTCACATTGCAGTGGTTTAGTTTTCTTTAAAAAAAGAAAAAAAAAACTCAGCAGGTTCCAGCTCTTTTTTTTTTATGAGTTAGTGTCTATGGGCAGGTAGTCTTTTTTATCCAATAACAAGGCAAATATAAATTCCTATCTTGAGCTCAGCACAACTTACATGTTTTTTCACCACTGATTATATTACTTACATCAGCTTCTGTTGCTGTGTTTGGCAGTTTTATGTGATTGGCACTGATCCCAATCTGCAAACGAGAATAACAAAAAATTATGCGATTTCTGAATTGACATTTGATTATTCTCGCTAATCTTTCTATCCAGCTCAATCACAGCTGCATTCTGTCACATTTCTCAGGTCTATCTCCTGTTACTGTGGCTACAATCCTATTATTTAGAAATACCATCAAAAAAAAAAAAGATAAGTGCTTTGCCTACTTAGATTGGTCTGTCCTTTACCTATCCCATTCACCTTTTGACATGAACATCATCATCCCTGCTGGACAGCACATTGCCTTGAAACGCCAACAGAGATGTCAGGCATCACCAAGGGAAACAGGGAACCCATGTTCCTGTCCTGTTGTAGCATGTCAGGTACGACGCAATGACAGAGACAAGGTAGAAGACATTCAGGGAGGATAAGCGCAAGGCCACAGGTCAGGAAAGAGAGCATCAGCACTTCAGACACATGTAATCTGTGATGATCACACAAAAAGTGGCACCAACCCATGCTGCTGTGACCAGTGTATCCCACCTGACACTCAGGTTACACAAATACACTACATCCTTATGACAAAGAATTCGGGACAACACTGGTTTCTCCAGCATGGGCAAAGTTTAGAGAAAACTGTTTTATTTGCACCTGGTTTTTCATATGCAGATTTGACTGACTCTAGAAAGGTAAAAGGTAGTTCTAAAGGTTTGGGCATTACCTCAGCAGCAGCCTTCAGCTTCATGTTAATGTAGAGGTTCGAATCATCCCGATTTCCAACCTAAGGATGAAAAGACAGTTGAATCACAGCACAGAACACAGACCCAAACACAGGCTGAGATGTGCTTAACCCTCTGCTTCCTTGGAGCTATATCAAGGAGACAGAGGTATTCTTGAATAACTGTAAAACACACTGATGGAGGCTATAAGTAGGTGGAGCTAACAGGGAAGTGTTCTTTCAAGTAAAAGGCAGCTAAAGACAAGTTGTCTAATCTCCTACATAAACATTTGCACCTGTCAAAAAACCTTAGAAACACAGTGGTCTCCAAAGCAGAAAATATTCCCTGCCATCTGATCTGAGAAAGTTAAATCCTTAGCTAATTAACATGATCAGCAGGTGCTGATAACATTCAATTATCTAATTAAGGCTTTCAGAAAAGTTGGGCCTCTTTGATACCCAGGAATCTTAATTTTATGTGTATATGTGTGCTTTGATGGAGACATTACTTCCACCGCTGTTTCTAATCTTGAGAATTTTTTTGCCAAAAAAATCAAAACAAAAACCAAGTGATGCACAAAGAGAAAGCAGCACGTGGAACAAATGCTCTTTCTTGCAGTATTGGGTGCTTCCAGTACAAATGCAATTCAGGAGACAGCTTGTATCATCCAGTATGTTTTGTTAAAGGTAATACTCCTTCTGACCTTAAGAAAAAGAGGGGCAAATATGGAAAAGGTAATAAGCAAACTCTTGAAACCCTGTTCTCTGGTACTGGGAGACATCACTGGTTCTCACACAGACTATAAGCTGCAGGGCTGACTGTACTGCCTGATCACTCAGCACACAATGGTTTTTCCTCCCTAGGTAAAGACAAAGGGGCTGTCTCCCCTGTAAAGTCTGCTGGGTTTAGGAAAAAGTATGCCTCATACAGGGCAGGAAAGAAGGAAGAGAACAGGCATCAGTAGACATTGGCAAACAGAACATATACATTGTGCAAATGGGGACATCCCTGACTACAGGACAGAAATATAGAGATTAACTGACTTATTTTTTGAGCTCAGAGGACACCACATGCCTCCCAAGAAAAGAGTACCTATTGTGTGGGGTGCTATGCATCCAAAGCAGCTCATTGTCCTAAAAAAAGGACAACAGCGACTATCAGTATTAAGAGAAGAACTTCAAGCCCAGACTAGCAGCTTACAAAAGTGTCAGACAGCTAAAGAGCACACAGGTTGTAAAGGGCTCTGAGACAATCCAGGATTGAAGAGAACACAGGCCCATCATGAAAAAAATCCAGTAATGCTACAAGACATCACTTTTTGAATACAGTTTATGAGGTCAACAGTTCAACTTTCATGAAAGCATTCCTTACTAAATTTTATTTAAGACTGTTCTCCTTCCTTCTAAGCACATGCAGACAAATCTTCTGTAGAGATGATATTCTTAAAGCTAGTGGAAAACAAAACCAGAAAAAAAACCAAAACAAAACAGAAACACAAATTTGTTCCTGGCATTGAAGAAGAGCATGGCCTTTGTGTGCTATAGTTGTATTAGCACTGGAATCCACAGACAGGCACCAAAAGCTCTGCAGGAGCCCAAAACACTGAATAAGGACAAAAGTCACTTCTCTAAGCAGCCACTTATATTTCATCAATCCTTTGTAGACACAGTTCCTTCCAGTTACATGATACTTGCTACGGCTAGTCACTTTCTGATCTAAACACCAAGTGTTTCCACTTTTCAATGCTGCAAGAGCAAAAAAGAAATCCACCAAACATGGGTCAAACCCCTGTCCTGATGAGTGTTTTCATCTCTGCAAGCATTTCTGTGTACACTCTAACACTCCCTCACACTTCTGACAGAAATGCAATTCAGAAATGGGATTTTGTTCCATCTTCTGCACTCAAAGTTGTCTTAGCCAAAGGTGCTTTTGGTTGGGTTCCCCTTCTTCCTCTGCCTCTCTTACCTCTTTATGTTCCAACATAATAGCAGACCAAATCCCTTAATAAACACCCCATTTGGAAGATTTCTGGTACAAAAACAACTCTGAAAGTTGACAGACTTTGGGGCTCACTCAAGTGCAGAGACTTGGAACAGTCTACACTGCTTCCTCTTAATAGGCAAGCAGCTTAATTTCACCATTTCACGAACACAACACTCAAACAGAGAACAGGGTCTGATGAAAGAAAAAACCCAACAACTGAAAAATACAAAAATGTTTTTGGGACCCAATACCTGGGGAAAAGACATCACAGAACTGTGTTCCCATCCGATAGAGAACTCTGGTCTTTCGTTCCTTATAAAATGCTATCACTGCAAACCAGCTTTGGCAAAGCTCATTAGCTGTGCACTTACCATGGCAAAGCAACTCAGATTTTCTGTAGTTGTCATTAAAGAAAACAATACCTGCAAAATTGCGAGTCCTGGTCTGAAGCCTGGAAATTTTTCTTTCATCTCAACAACTTGCTGTTTTAGTCTGTCTCTCACTTGCCTGAAGAGGGGAAAAGAAAACAAAACCAAGGTAGAAGTTAATCAAGGGGCTGACTTCTGATACAGTGATAAGTCAGGAACTGAAAAGGTGACAGATGGGCAGACAGGCAAACATGTACTTATGTCTTGAGTACACAAGTCCCAGCAATCTCCAAATAAGATTGATGTCCATAAATCACTAAAATACTTTAGAACCACGTTCATTCAAATAATCTTTTTTTTAAGGGCCACACTGTGCTTCTTCACTCTCCTCTTCATGGTCACCCAGGTGACCATGTCACAAAGGTGAAATCATGTTCAAAAATTGGCACGAAAACCCCTGGGATTTCAAACTTCCTTCTCAAAAGGAAATCCTCTTTCCACATACACTGTACTAAAATTACCTGTCTTCCACAAGCACCACTCAACACTATCACACATTCTGTCCTGGTACAGGATGATGAATCTACAATGATAAAAATCTGGAGAAATAACTAAACAAGCACAAGGTACCCAAAGATATCCCTCTTCTGCAGCTGGTCAATACTATGTGTTTCTATTTCCTGCCTGCCTGGTCTAACCCAGGTTGGACTGGCTGCAGTCCTACACCCACCTTCCTGTCCCTAATGTGCTTCTGAGCTTGCCAACACACATGTGAGAAAATGCCCCCAGCACAAGAGCTTCCAAACCAGACCAAGATTTTGCCATGGGACCACAAAGGAGAATGGGAGGTGGACAGAAGCGAGAAAAAGTAGCTCAACCCTGGTACACAGCTCAGGTGAACTCTTCAGTAAATGCAAGTTTAAGGATACAATTGTTAAAACACAACTTTGAGATGCAGCATGAGAGAATTCATTATTAATTAATCTAGCTCAGATGCGAACTCATACCCAGTTTACTAGGGAATGTTTTAGAAATAAGGAGCACCCATCACTGATAGATTAGCCACAGACAGCTCAAAAGCCACTGTCACCACTTCCCCCCATCCTTGCACTGCTCTCTAATTTCTCAGCCACTCTCTGGCCCCACATGCATGATCCTCCACCAGTGAATGAGGAGTGGAACAGGTCCTGGTGCCAGGCCCAACGTGCTCTTTCGAATCTGAAATTCTGCCCAAGGCCAGGTGCAGACCCAGCACCACTGCTCTGTGTCCTCACCAGCCGCAGTTGGGATTCAGAGAGAAGAACTGACCAGTTGTGCCAATCTCATGGGCTCACTGCACTGAAGGGAAGCTGTGGCACTGAATTATACATGTAAAAGATACTCATTCAGAAGCAAAAGCCAGGTAAGCAAACCCTCACAGGACACCAGAGGCTTGACAGGTTTTTCTTCCACAAGATCTCCAGCCCATGTCCCACCCATTGTGTCCCACACACTATTCTCCGAGATGAGAAGGTGCTACCATCACAATTAACAAATCCACTCTGCGCCAAGTACCCTTCCATTTAAAACACAGATGGTCTGTCTCCTTGTGCTCATCTACCCTCAAATCAGTATCACCACGTCTGCTACTTTGTAAGTGGAACCAGACTTCCCAGACTGGAGGAGGTGCTGTTGGTGCCAGTTCATTAAAAATGTGAACAGGAAGGGTACAGGGACAAAGTAGCTGACACCAGCTGGGAGGCCGCGATTCCTGTCACATGGGGAAATTCCAGGACGACAAAAAGCCAGTGGAGCCAACTCTACCTTGCAACTATAAGCTCCAAATCGGAAACGCCAGAGGCAGGAAAATGGGAGCAGTACACCCTCTGCTGCAACCCAGCAACACTGATCCCAGGGGACAGCTGCAGCTGGCCCAGCCAGAAGCAGCCCTGAGGCTGTTCCAAGTCTCATCTCAGGGGAATCACGGCCTCCAGCTACATCCCAAATCATGCATCTCTCCTGCTGCATCCAAAGTCACATGGTCAGAGCTCTGCTGCACCTGAGGAGCAGTTCAGAGTATTTACAGGAGTCTGGCCAAGTGGTTCAAAGTTTCTTAAGTTTCAGTAGAAGAGGCTGTTTTCAGCCTCAGTTAAGAAACAGTAGTTTTGAGGCTTCCTTTAGCTATCACCTCAAGAAGGGTTGACATGAAGAGTGGCTGATGAGTTCAGACAACAGTGTCACAGCAAGCCTTGTCCTGGCAATTCTCTGTGCTTAAGTGACAAAAGTTCATCTGCTGAGTAGCAAAATCACCAATGGCTTACAGTCCAGGTGTAAGCCCCTAGGGAAGGCACCTGAGCTGGCTCACGATCAGCCTGGAACAACACAACAATCTCAAGGAGCATCAGAAACCCACTGCACGTGCCCTGTGAGCAGGGGCTGTGGGCTTTGAGGGAGCTGTTTCTGAGAACAGTGTCTGGTGTTCCAGTAAAGAAAGGGCAGCACTGGTTTGTGGCTGGTAAACAAAAAGGAATGCAGAGAAACATGAAATGTATTACAATTCATGACACAGCAAAGCCCTCATAAGGGACAGCCAACTGGAAAGGGTCCCAGGCCTAGGTATTACTTTTATTCCTATCTTCTCAGTTGAAATGAGCCCACCCAATTTCCCCTGGCCCCTGTGAAACAGGGCTTTGGTGTGCTTTTGCTTTTACCCCAAGCAGCCATGACTACTCACATATTACATTGCTGTCATTTTCTCTAATTAGGCACTAGCTCACTTCCCCTTCAGCTACAGAAGAAAGGTAACACACAAACACAGGACAGTGGTGCTGTCAGTGCTGATTTGCTTTAAGAGCCTTGAATCAAGAAATCACTTGTTAGACAGCCACCTAGTGTTAGGCACCACTGCTCTGCAATGACTACAAAAGTCACATGGGCAAAGCTTTGCTAGAAAATTCAGGAAAAAATAAGGAAATCCTTGTTTTAACCCCACAGACTTATAAAAACCTTACAAAACAATCTTTGCAAGCCAGTAGCTATTTAGTGACACAGTCAGCAGAATTCTATTGTGCACCTCAGGTTCTTCCCAAAGATAAAAGTTCATATTGATAAACCAAGACTACTTTTTTACTAACTGTATGAAAATTCTTTCAAATCTTCAGACAAAAAATTTGCAATTCCATGCAGCTGTTCTCCAAAAGCCTTCCCTCTAAGACCCCTTCTGTGCCCACATGTCCTTCCACAAACATGATCACACAGCAAACAAGAGTCCAGGGTCCACACAGGTCAAGGACAGCACATGGGATCTAAGCATACAGTGCAACAGCCAGCTCCAGAGAGTAAAGAACTTTTTAGTCTTTCTCTAGGCTACAACAGTGACTTGAATTTAAATTCTTTGAGTGAATTTCCCAGAACAGCAAAGGACAAATCACACTCCTCCAGCTCTGCTGTAAATGGAGAGAAACACAGCTTCCCTATCAGGCAGACCCCCCCCACACATACCTGTGAGCACACATCGCATTGTCCTGATAAGTGACACCAGGCTGGGTTTCTGTCCCTTCTGTGAGTAATAGGACTCAGAATCTACGTGAATACCACCAAATATATGACCTGGCAAACACCTCCTCAGAGACAGTGATGTTGTAGAAGATGCCTGCTCCCAAACAGCAGGGTTTGGCCTTACTGCCTGGATCACAGATTCTCCAAGGGCTGCAGAAACATGCAGCAGAAATGCTCTTGCTGCAGCCCTGCAGAAAAGGCTGTGTGAGGCTGATGGTCCTCCCCAGGTCCTGCACCATCGCGGTCACAGCTGTTGTCCCTGCAGCCATTCCAGCTTTCAGCACTGCCACTGCTCCCTTTCTATTGCTCCCATGACAGACCAACACTGTAATGTGGAGAAACCAGCTTTCCCTTCTCCAAAACATCATGGCACCATGTCCTACCACAGGACAACTGCATTACCTTCAAATGCTGTGAAGAGGCTCCAAGCAAGCACACCACAAAACATCCCACTGGTACCCTAATGAGACACAGAGGAGTCTCTCCTAGCGGGAGTCACAGGTTGGCTGTCTCAATGAAGTGACACTGGAATGGGAAATGCCTTGGGAAAGTCCATCTAAACACAGGTGGAAATTCAACAGATGTCTCTGGTTGAGGGAAGATACCATTTAGACAACAGAGATGGAACCAGTTCACAAGTCCTCCATCCTTCTGTCTCACGCTCCACCACTGCATGATCCTGGCATACTGTCATTATCTCCCAGGAGAACTGCCTGCTGCTTTCTACCACTCCCAAGATTTTTAACCACTTTTTTGGTTGTGTCAGCTCAAATATTTTCATGAGCCTTCTTCAGACCAGATAAATATATGAAAATATTTTTGTGCTTTTTAGATGTTTTCTCATCATATTCAAATCTTTAATCCAAGGTGGGCTACAAACAGATCCAACGTGGGTCTGAGTTGCAAAAGCAATCATCTGTAGGGGATGGGATAGGCAGCAATTGAGGCATTTCTCAAATGTGGCTGGCTGCCAACAGAACAACAGTTTAACTTTAACATACAGCTGAGTCTTTAAAACTTAGAAGAGTTTGCCCCAAACACGAGTTATGATACCATGAACTGTCAGGACCAGCTTTCCTTGCTGCAACATTAATGACTCTAATCAGGTCTGCTTCCCAAAATGGATACTTCCTATAACACTCAACTATCAGGGGATTTAATTAGAGGAAAATGCATGAGAAACAGATAAAATACTCAATTCACCTTTGTTGGGCTGCAGGCATTCCAGACAATAATCTAGGCCTTTCTACAATGCTATGTCTTCGCAAGGAGTGATATTGAGGTTTTATTTGTCCCACAAAAGAACGAATGATCTTTCCCTTCTATGTAACCTGGTGCTGATGTGCACAGATCACAGCATTGTGGCCCTGTTGTCCACCAGACAATGTTTTCTCCTAGCCTGTCACCTCTTTGGAGCAGGGTCCCATTTTTTTAATTCTGTGTCTGCATAGCACAGAACACAAGGGGTTCTTGCTCATATTTGGGACTGCCTAGAAGCACTGACGGTTCACTTTAATTTAGCACATCCACAGTGTGGTATCCTTCAGTGCAGGCCTGCAACATTCTGGGTGGGATCTGATAAATAGCACCTCACAGCTAGGGGAATTTTACAGTTCAGACTAGATCTACCTGGAGTTTCAATAGGAACGCCAAACAACTTTTGAGTCCCAGTCTGAAAATGCTGAGGAGTAGTTTACTGCACTGTTACCTACAGTTATAAGCTGAGCCTGATCATTGCTATATCCTTTGAACTCAGAGCACTACTTGCCCCATCCCTAGTGGCTGGGAAGTCTTCCCTGCCATCACAACTCATAAGCCACTCTTCCAGACCAGGAATGTTGGTCCATTTCTGGTGCTATCAACCAATTCCAGCCAAGCCAGGGGTTTCCAAACCTGGGCTCCTTCAGAAGGTAAAGACTGAACACACAGCTCACTGCAGTGGACACAAGCTGTAAAGAAGAGCCCCATCATGTTTTGCTCTGAGTATCTATTTCAGACACAGGTGTTTTTTTCAGGGAATACTAGCAATAAAAGGTGTATAATACTGTATTTTTATTACCTTCAACCCTCTGTATTCTGCTTAATTAAAGCACTGCTTCTCTTGTGTTTATTAGTCCGTTGTCTAGTGTAGTGTTACACAATAACTTGTCTTTTGTAACTCATTTGCCAATGAGGCAAATTTAACTTGTAGCAAAATCTAAGGCTGAATTACTAAACAGAAGTAGGGGAAAGCCACTCTGAGGGAACTAGCCAGCTCAGGTTGATGCATAACCCTACCAAAATTTAGTATCTTTCACAGACTGCTCAGGGACAAGAGTTTGTTTGCACTGACAGAAGTAGCCCTAGAGAGATGCATTAACATCAACACTGAAGTCCTACACAGAAAACAATGTCTGCTGTGTTCTCCTTCCCATGCACAACCTAACCACATTCACTATCCTCACAGGTAATACTCAAAGCTACTGAAAACATTAATTCTCCTCTCTACCTCTTTCGAGCCCTCCAAGACTTTTTAGTGTGTGAACTAGCTTTTTCAAGTTTTCCTTATTTACAGAGTCAAGGAAACTCTCTCAAAGTATTTATTCTCTTTACAAGAATTAGAATGCCACTATCTACCTGATTTTTGTTTAAATAGCTGGCATGACCATAAATTAGGTATTTCTTGGTGACTGTAGAAGAAAGTTCACAATATTTATGAGTTTGGATTTAAGACACATACAAAAACACAGAACTATGTAGCTGGAACACTACTTGTTTGATTCACCTCATTTGTCAATATTTGATGGCCTTACAAACAAACATATTTCTGGATTAAAGGGTAAAGTAACAAAACCCACCCCCTACAAGATAGTAACTGCAAAAAGTTTTGCAGTTGATATAAAGTCAGGAACATTCCCTTTCTACAACAGGCAATTCAGTTAAAATTCTAAGAAAAACCATATGCCTGTTGTTTCTGCTGCTGCTGCCAGACTGTTGGTCTGGAGGTGAACTCTGGATAATGAGAATTCTCTGGACCAGCACTTCTCTAGAGGGTCTGAAAGCAAGGTGTAGGTATCTGCAGGGCAGACAGGTCAATTCCTCATGACTCCAAGTACTTCATTAGGAAAAGGCAGAATTACACAAGGCCCATTCCTGCAGGCAAAAAAAACTTTGGCTATACTGGACGTAAATACAGCAGAAAAAAAGGAAGTGAAGGACAGCCGGACAGCTGCAATTATTTTTCCAATTTGTGGTGCATTCAGGTCACGATTTGATGACTCTCAAAGACAGACTTCAGCCAAACACCTTAGAGATGTGCTGGAAGCTAAATCTTTCTCCTCTATGTGCCTATTAAAAGCTCATGTCTCTTCCCAGGTATTTGCACATCCTTAATGTCCTCATCTCTGAAAACTGCTTGTTTATAGCTGCTACTATAATACAGAAAACCAAGAGATATGAAAAAAAATCACCACTGTACCTATAAATTCAGTTAAAGTAAGTAATGCAACATGCACAGCCAAGGAAGCTAAAAGTTTTAACGTGAATGCTCAAAAGACGTTAATTGTACCAAAACTTGCACCTTTCCAGTTTCTAATCACTTTCAAATAGCTGTAATGTGTTGCTTGAAAGCACCTATTGCTCTTCAGGGGCACTTTCTAAGCCAGAAGAGAAACCTGAAACAAGAAAATCATGAAGTCCCACCAGCAGCATGCACAGGCACTGCAGTGTGCTGGCTTCAACACTGCCAAAAGGATCAGGTGGAATGAAGCACATAAGACTGAGAGGCTGCAACACAGAGGTGGCACTGGCCCAAAAATTACCAGGGGAAAAAATATGCAAGCAGCCTTTCATCCTGGGGATTCAGATTCAAGGCACATTAGGCCTACTTTTCAGAACTGCTCCACTATCAGCTGGATGCAGATGTGTGGTACATAGCAATATCTAAGAGCAGAACTAACAGCTTTTCTGAGATTACTTCATACCATTTCAAACTTACTCTTTCTGTCTAAATTCCCTGATTATAGACAGGAGGTACTCAATGAACCCTGTTATATACTGGAATATAGTAAGAACATAATGGAAACATTACACTGCATTTTCCTAGGCTTAGGGAAACTTATTTGGCTTTCTTACCAGACGTGTATGTAGTGACAGCAGCAAAAACAAGCAAACTAAAAGACACACCACAGGCACACCTGTACCCAGGGCTTACCAGCGAAGTAAATGCTGAAAAGTACAAGAAAGCTTTTTGCTTTAAGGCCTCCCAAATCTTTCAGATAGCTTTGGAAGGACATAGCTGAACATCCAGCTTCGTGTTATCCAATGTATGGACTAACTTATCTTGCTTTAAAGAGGCACAACCAATGCCTGTATTGCATGAACACACAGCCTGCACCTAAAGCACATGTTCCCAACTCCTGCTGGCAAAGCACCCCTACAGCCTTGCTTGCACACACATAGAGAAGCTGTAGGTCAGCTGGCAGCTTCACAGCTGCCTGGGCATTCATCTCAGCTCATGTCACCTCGTGTCACCTCATCTCAGGGATGCTGAGTGCTCGCCACCTGCTCTGCGGGGCTGCTGCTGCCCAGCAGACCCCAGCAGGCTCCCCGATGGTTTTTGGGTGGCGCTGGCAGCGCTTTACCCTCTGTCCTGACCCCGCACAACTCCCAGCCTCCAGCCGGGAAGAACCCACCGTGGTTATAAACCTTCAGGGTGCCTCCAAACCCGCCTCACCCACCAGGGCAGAGGCCCCCGGGGCGCCCCTCAGCCCCCCGACCCACACCGGCTCCGTCCCGAAGGGCACGACCCGGGTCCCCCGGTGTAACCAGCCCACATCCCGGTGTAACCAGCCCACATCCCGGTGTAACCAGCCCACATCCCGGTGTAACCAGCGCACCCCCG
>JAWWEE010000158.1:56508081-56675744 GCA_035221455.1 Xenops minutus
CCCATGGTCTCCCCCGGCTTTGCGGGAACCGGAGGGAGCCGGGCCCGTGACCCGCACAGCGAATCCATAAGCGTGTCTTTTAAGAAAATCCCACGTCAGTATCGAGAGTAGCCTGTGTTTCGTGTCCTGTGGTGCTCATAAAAGGTCATGCGAAGGCTAGGGGTTAATAGCTGGATCGCAGAGTCACAGAGTGGTTTGGGTTGGGAGGGATAGTAAGGATCGGAGTGGTTTGGGTTGGGAGGGATAGTAAGGATCGGAGTGGTTTGGGTTGGGAGGGATAGTAAGGATCGTCTGGTTTCAGCCCCCCTGCCATGGGCAGGGACACCTTCCACTATCCCAGGGTGCTCCAAGCCCGGTCCAACCTGGCCTGGGACACTCCCAGGGATGGGACAGCCACAGCTTCCCCGGGCAGCCTGTGCCAGGGCCTGCCCACCCTCACAGCATCACAGAACCTGCTGCTGTGAAGGAAC
This sequence comes from Xenops minutus, assembly GCA_035221455.1. NCBI lineage: Eukaryota > Metazoa > Chordata > Aves > Passeriformes > Furnariidae > Xenops > Xenops minutus. Next base: position 56,508,552 of record JAWWEE010000158.1, read on the forward strand.
CCATCAGGATCACCGAGTCCAGCTCTGAATCCTGCCCAGGACACCCCAAGAGTCACACCATGTGCCTGAGCGTTTCATCCAAACACTTCTTGAACTCTCTCAGTGTTGGTGCTGTGACTCCTTCCCTGGGGAGCCTGTTCAGTGCCCAACCACCTTCTGGGGGAAGAACCTTTTCCTAATATCCCCCCTGAACCTCCCCTGACACAACTTCAGGCCGTTCCCTCAGGTCCTGTCACTGATCACCACAGAGAAGAGATCAGTGCTTGCCCCTTCTCTCTTCCTCATGAGGAAGTTTTAACTGCAATGAGACCAAGTGCCCTCAGTCACTCCTCGTTCAGCTTCCTCTCAAGGCCCTTCACCATCTTCAATGCCCTCCTTTGGACACTCTCCAAAGTAAAGAATTTCTTCCTAATACCTAATTATCAAGTAAAGAATTTTGCCTAATATCTAATTTAAATCTACCCTGTTTTACTATGAAGCCATTCACCCTTGTCCTGTCACTACATACCCTGGTAAAACATCCCTCATTTGTATTTGCATAATAATAAGTAATCCCTATTTTTCAGGATTTCAACCCAGAATCATCTAAACAGTGACTAGCCAGAAAGAGAGCCATGAAGAGGAGGGTTGGATTGTGGTCTGAAATTCATAGGAGTTGTCAAGAGTGAGAAACAGGTTCCTAGCAGTGGCCTTCAAGAGGTGTATTTGCAGTAAGTAACCCCATTAGAACTGGTGAAGGTGTAGCTTCCAGTCAGATCCACGCAGTTGTGCATGTCTACTGTTATTTATATAACCAAGGTTTTCTTCACTCTGCAGGCCAGTGCAGACACTTTAGGACCTTGCTTAGAGAGTTGTCTGTCAGTGGTTTTTCTCACACATATGGCAAATAAATGATTAGGGTCCAGCCAGAGTTGAAGATGGAAAAAACAGTTAAATGTCAGGGAGGCAGACATGCCCAGGCAAGATAAAGCTGCAAACCAGAGAATTGTTATGGAGCTCATCAGTGTTTCCTGCTAATGCCTAGCACATGGTTATAGAACAGGTCCATGACTCAAGAAACTGATCATGAAAAGTACAGAGTCAGAGAACTGGCAAACTGGGATCAATGCTGGGCTGGCCCCACAGTGTTAGATTGTTGTTGAGGAATAGTAGCACAATCCCCTGCCTCCAGTAAAGCAGTGCTCTTACTGTTTTGGGACCTAGCAACATCTGCCACATATGTTGGCAGTGCAGCAAAGAAATGGGATAACTTCACTGCAAATTAACAAGCTATGGAGAAGCAGGGGGTGGATGCTAAAACAGCAGTGTTCTTGCTGAGAATTTGAGGCTTGAAAGGCCTGTGTGAAAATGCTTTCCTGTAGAATGCACAGGTTAGAAAAAATAAAGTGTCTGTCCCCAAGAGTTTGCTGAGAAAGCATTCAATCCCACCACTCCATAATGTCATTGGTTCAAAAAGGAATTTAGGAAACTGTCAGATTTTGAGAAGGCACAAGTGCAGACCTCCCAGCTTCCACCTAGGGCACAAAACTGAGGACGGAAGTATAAGGACCCTTCTGTCTCAGAAGCTTAGAAGCTTTCAGGTTGCTTCTTCAGTATTCTAGGAAGGGAATATAAACCATACATAGTTCAAAACCTCTCTGAGGATAAGGCTTTTCTTATTGTTTCTTTTCATAGCCTAACAATGAGATCTTTTCTGCTTTTTTCCTGCTTTCTTTTCTATTTAGAGTAGAGATTGTTACCTTGAGTTATTAAATTACCTTAAGTTAACAAGGTGTTGTAATTGTGGGATTAAAGGTCAGAAATTTCTCTTTAAAAGTCACTAGGAAATGAAACAAAACATTGTTTAGGGCTTTTATATGCTAAATAGAAAAGCACAGGAATAAATAGAAAAAGCTAGAAAGAACTTATTTTCCCCCTTTCATTATGTATTCCCTGTATTTCCTGGACTGCTCCAACAGGCACTTGCAGTATTATACAGTCAAAACTGAGATTACGCAATTAACAGAGAGAAGGGATTTTTCTAGGCTGCTTAAAATTCTGTGCCTTATTTGTTTCTTCTGTTGCTTTTATCTGAGGCCTGAATGAACTCTTGGAGGAGGAAAGAACCCCATGTTTAGAAAAAAAAAAAAAAAAGATGAACCCCTTCAGTTAAGGATAGTAAAAGTTCCCAAAACCAACTTTTGCCAAAAAAAAAAAAAAAAAAAAAAAAAAATTTGACACACGGGATGATAGTGTAAAAATATCAGGCAGGAAAAAAAAAAAAAAGAAAGAAAAGAAAGCCACTTTATTTAAAATATTCAGGTGACCTTATTTGAAGAGTGAGCAGAAGAAGCAGCCATTGCCATCAGGAGCTGTAGATTCCTACCCAGAACTGCTAATTTACATGATTTACATGTGTGTGTGTGAGCAATAAATCTCCCTTCCTGCTTTTCTTAATGCCCCACCTCCTGAAAAATCGATGTGTCATGATGATAGATAAAACTTTGAAAATTACCTGAATTCATTGTAGGAAAGGAACTAAGAATAATTCCAAACAACTTCTTCTACTATTTCTTTACTTTTGATCCAGATTCGCATTTTTAGGAAGGGACAGACTCATGAATTTTAAATTCTTATGCCAGAAAATCAGACTTGCTAACCCCCTTTTATCATAGCAGGATGTTCTTTTATATTTCTAACTTGTCTCCTGTGGCAGTCAAGTACTAAAGATGAGATTGTTCCTCAGAAATTGTGCACATCATGTCTTTAGGTAAGAACATGTTCTTTAACATTTATTCTTAATTGTCATCCTGATATCAAAATACTGGGAAAAGAGTGGGAAAGAAACAAAAAAGGGATTATGTGATGAGAAATGGATGAACAGATCCTTCTGCTCAGCTCATATCAGGGCCATATCCAGCCCCAAAACGCAGTAAAAGAGTTAAAGCTACTATTCATGTACAGGAAATCTCAAAGAAACACAGTGGCAAAGGAAACAAACTTTGTGAAAATGTTTACAAAGTTGTCTGCAAAGATCAATGTTTTAAGTATTCAGCACCAAAGCGGACTTATTATCTAATGGTTGTTAGAATAAAGAAGGATAAAAACAGTTACTTCAGAATGGGCTGATGTGTAAGAGATCTCTCTGCTCTGAATGTTGCCCCAGATAAGTTGTTCTCCCTCCCTCACCTCCCTGTCAGTACCCCTGGGTTTGATTTGGCAACTCCCACAGTTTGATTGTTTACCTTTGCATCCACCCCCTCTTACCCAACATGTCAAAAGTCATGGAAGTTGCTCTTTAAAAAACCCATGAAGGCTGCAAAATGCACGCCAGAAACGCTTCCAGTGTTACTGGTGAGCCAACAGCTGCACCTCTGATGGCATGGGGCCCCAGGAGCTGTGATTTGTCATGAAAAACTGGCCCCAAATCATCCCACTAAGGAAGAACATTTAGCCTTGCTTCACCTGTTAAGTGGGATTGTTAGGATAGGACGTTGTCTCCAGTAAAGGAGGAGGAACAGAAAAGTTAGATTAGCTTTATAAACCTTGGTCAAAAAAGAGATTTTGAGGAAACCTGTTTGCAGGAGCACACCAGAAAACCAATATTAGACTTTGATTCTTCAAATGTTTACGGGGAACTTTTCCTGCTTAGAGATGTCCAACTGAACAATGAAAGACATTACCCAAGAATGGAGCTTATTTACCATGGTGAGAAACACAACTTTGTAACAGGCTAACAGGCTATTGGTCAATTCTCCCTTTAATCAGAAAATGACTAAACTTTGACGTAAAGCTTGAGATTGACCTCAATGTACGTGGTTTCAAACAGCCCTTATAGCTAAACTGTGTTAATGAACTAGTAGATAGCTCGAGATATTTGTTCCATCATAAATGTATTTATTCCTCAATCTGTTCAGTAGTATCATGTGCTCCATCCATTTTAGACACCTCACTGAAATAGGAGTGTGGTGATGCAGCCAGTTGTTGCACAGTTGCTGCAACAGTAGCTCACCTGGGTTAGGATGGTATTTGATCTCTGGCCTTCTCCTGGTTCAGTGGCTGAACTAGCAGAACTTGTGGTGCCCCTGATCCACTTCAGTGCAAAGGCAGGCAGAATAACCACATCACTTCCAAGAGCAGCTTTAACTACAGTGAACTGATTTTCTGTAAAGCCAGTGAAGGGTACTTTCATCAGAGCTATTTCTGGCAAATGGGTAGAGCTGGTTGTGTCCCACAGAGTGGCAGTAACAAACAGGCCTCTCAAGAGCTTTCCTGACCCCTGTCTCAAGTTTGCTGATCACTTGCCTACCATGCAGGCATTTCATATTGACCATAGTTTATCTGCCACTCTAAAGACAGCAAAAACCAGCTCAGACTTCCACTTGTGTTACTATGCCAGTGACACAAATCTGTACAAAAGTGAGTGGGTTTTCCATTGACTGCTTTTCTTGTTGCTCTTTTTGCTGACTTCCTTTAACTACATCACCTTGCCTTCACAAAGAACTTTTCCAACACTTCCCATCGACTGCTTAGGGATCCTACAGAAGAAAGATGTCTTGTTAACTGAAGAATTTTTCATCACACTTGATTTCACTGAGAACAGTGCCAAAGTCCTTGATAACTGTGGGTCCTAGGTTGTCCTGACTTTGATGTTAAGAGATAAAATTCAGGTAGTTCTCTCTCACATATAGTAACCATTTCTGATGCTTCTTCATTATGCTGGGGCACTCCCTGCAATAAACAGCCTAATTCACTGTCCCAGCCTGCCTGTGAGTAGTTTATTACCACATTTTCCAGATAAGGTAACTGAGAAAGAAGGATTTATTGATTCCCTAAAGCAGAATACAAACATAAGCAATGGAGCTGTGATTAACTACCTTGCCATTTCTTCCTCCTTCTAGTTCTCTCTGGCTAAGAGTTTTTAGTTGATGATTTGCAGCTGCCTAGGATTTTACTTCTTTTGCAACTGCTAAATTTCACTACAAAACTATGAAAGAAGCATTTCCAACATTTTCAACAGAAATACTTATAATTCCACCTTTTTAACTGCATAGGGAGTTGCACACACTGACACAGGCAGGGACAGGCAAGGAGAAAGGTGAGTTTCAGGGCTGCAGGTAGATTGTCCAAAAGAATGTTTCCGCTGCAGTTTAATCCACACTGCCTCCCAGCCCAAGCAAGGACATCTCTGGCAGAGCAAGATTGCGTAGCTAGTTCTATGCCATCTCCACAAGAACTTCCACAGGGTGTTCCCTCAGCCAAGCAAATCCTGCTCTGAAGAGACAGGGTGAGAAGATCCTGTGAAATCTGTGGTGGGGGAAGTCCAAGAAACAAACTTTTCTACAGAACATAATCCCAGCGAGTGGGTATTTGGAGATGAAAATAGGTAAACGCACTTCATTTGCACCTCAAACTTGGGTGTTACAGTCTTTATGCTTCTCTTCATATCCAGCTTGACACACTGAGCAGCTTTTGATGATACATGCACACAGTTCATAGTATGAAGCAGGCTTAGGAAGTTGTACATTCAATGTGGTTTTATGTATAGCATTCCTGATTCCAAGTTGTTTCCTTCCTCTGTAATTGCCTATAGATCATAGGACTGTCTATAAGAGATCAGACAAAAGGTTCTCCCATCACAGGGTCATGGCTCTAATGGTGGCCATTTGCAGATGTGTAAGGAAGACTATAGGAACAGGGCAAACAGATGATATTCCTGGTCTCCAGCCATTTACAGCTGAAAGAATTTCTAGAACAGAATAATGGAAGTGGGGAAGAGAGAGTGCAAAGTAAGGGAAAAACAACAGTTTGAAGTCTGTGCCTTCTGTTCTCAGAGGTTCATGAGTGTCATAGATAATTTCCTTATGATATATATAGAATGTCTCAATTTTTCTCAACACACAGCATCTTAGTGTTCTTCCCCTTTTGCATAACACCTCTTGGCCATGTGCATCTGTTGGTTAGTTTTAATGGTAACAGGATGAGGTACCTTTACATGCCATAGTGAATTATTTTTTCCCTTATTTGACATATGCATGCTTTTTCTGTCTCTGAAGTATGGATTTATTTGTCCATGGTGCTTCGTTATCTCCCTATTGGGATTGTTCATAATTAGACTTTAATTTCTCCCATGTAGCAAGTAACAGGACGAGAGGAAACAGCCTCAAGTTGTGCCAGGGGAGGTTTAGATTGGATATTAGGAAAAATGTCTCCACTGAAAGGGTGGTTGAGCATTGAAACAGGCTGCTGAGGGAAGTAGTGGAATCACTGTTCCTGAAATTGTTAAAAAAATGTGTAGATGTAGAGCTTAGGGGTATGATTTAGTGGTGGACCTGGCAGCGTTAGGCCAATGGTCGGACTCGGTGATATTAGAGGTCTTTTCTAACCTTAATGATTCTATGATTCTTAGCATTAAAAATAAAAATCCATATTAATCCCCTGTTGCCCATGTTTGATGACTGTTGTTTGTAGTTAGAAAGGATCAGTACATTGAAGGACAAAGAGGACTAACTGAACTGCTCTGGAAAAGCAGATCTTTGCGATGTGCTGTTCATACAAACACATGCCCACACATATGTGAAACAAAAGTATTTTCCTTTCCTTGAAGGTCTCATAATTGAATTATTTGGAGCTGAGTTTCAGCTTTGTGTGAGCACAAATTGACAAAGTTAAAAAATGCTGATGCACAGACTATTCAAGTATCTCATTCTTTTTCACTCTGAACAGTATGAACATAATTGAGCTCAGTGAAAGCTTGTTCCACAGTTGTTTATATGTGTGCCTATGCCCATGTGCATGTATTTCCCAGTTTGTATGTAATATTTCAGACCTTTGTATCTCAAAAGTTTTTCAGCTTCTAGTTGGAGTAATCATGTTTCTGCCCTTTCCTTTTCCCCAAGAGCTGTGTGATTTGTCTGGTATTTAAAACAAGAACTGCTCCATTTATAAATGATGCAGAGCCTGGCGGAGGCACCACATTCAGAGACACGCTGTTAATGTTTGCCCTGAAGCTGTGGCGTGTGTCCCTTCCCTCATGCTCAGCTGCATCAGAGAAGAAAAGCAGTAAATTAACCTCACAAGTCTGCCAAGCTCTAGTGTCTGTCCTGCACATCTCTGGGAGAAAGATTTCTCAAAAGAACAGCAAGGCTTGCTCATGTCTGTTACTGTGAGCTCTCTCTGGGCTTTCTGATTCACAAACCAGCTTGAGAACTCATTAGAAAGTCTGTGTCATGAAATGGTCCATCCTTTACTGCTGTCTTCGAGAGCTTTAAATAACCCAGCAGGGTAGTGTAATGTTTTGTCCTGTGTCAGCCATAGCTGGCAAAAAACACAGTAAGGACCCTTCTGGTCCCCTCAAGGCATCCTTTTGAAGCTTTGCATTTTGGTATCTGTAGCCTGACCACCCTGGTTCAGGGATCTGTAGTTGTACTCTGGAGCCCCTCTGCTTTGCAGAACAGACCATGGTGAGTCTGTGCTCGGAAACTGTGCCTGGGGAAGAGACAGTGGCTGGCGCTTGCCAGCCACATGAAGATGCAGAGCCTGTAGACTTGCTGTGGAATGGGAATATGGTGAACTCAGCAGGGAGGAGTCTGCTTGGCCCGTGATTCCTCTTTATCGCTTAGCAGCCTGCAGAAGAAAATAAATAATCCTTCCAGGTGAAGTGTGCCAAGCCAGAATGTTACTGGTGTCTCTTGGGCCCGCCATAGCAGTGTAGGTCTGGCAGGCAGATTCTGAAGGGGGCTGAGTGCCCATACTCATCAAACAGGATCAGCAAAGATGATATTATAGCAACAAGTAAACAAGACAGCTTGGGCCCCGAGACCTTTCCTGCAGAGTAACATTGACACGAATGTAGGCATTGACCCTGTGGACATATGTAGTGGGATGTCAATACAGGCTATGATAATCAGTATGGTCTGAGTTGCTGTCACAGGGACACATTTGGGGCCTGATCCTTCCTTCCCTTTTCCTCTGAGAATTCAGTAGCATTCCTGGAGCTTTGTGAAAGGATTTGGTGAATGGCATAAATAGAAGGAAGCTGCTTTCCTGCCTGTCCTGGGATCTGAAGAGGGGTGCACTGACATTTTAAGCAGGAACATTTTCACACAGAACTCATGGCAATTTGGACTTTTTCTTTAAAAAAGCCTCATTCTGAGACAACACACTTGGTGTCCTTCACTCAGGAAGGTGCCCTTCACTCAGACACTGCAAGCATGAGTGCTCCTGGCAGAGAAGCTTTACAGCTTTATGTGAGGGGTGCTTCCTAAAGCCTGAAGAGTCAGCCTGCGTTCACGGACTGGGAAACAGAGAGACACAGAGGCAAATAAGTAAGATTTTTCTGATTTATATTGATCAAGTATTCAACTCTCTTCACCTGTTCCAGGGAGAAGAGAGGTTCAGATATCACCAGCTTACACACAAATGGAGAGGAGGAGCAATGGTTTGCTTGGGTTCTCCACCTCACTTTATGTTTTTGATCTGTTACCTGGTGTTTGTGAACTCCATGTACCACAAATATATGTATCAATAACAAGATGTACACACACAGACTTGCTACTTGAACCAGAATAACCCTGAGTATGGGGGAAGTAGTTTTTGGAAAATCCGTGAGTGTCAGTTCTTGTACTTTCAGGTGATATCATGCCTTTTAAAGCAGATGTAAAATAGAGTGCTTGTTGACAGATAAATATGAGCCTGTTCCCAAATTTGCTTATTAACACTTTTGTATGAGAGGACATTTCCTGATTGAAATATTCAGTTTAAAGGTAAGTTTATAGCAGTTTAATTTGAAATATGCTTACTACCTAGGGTTTCCATACAGTGGGCATGCACAAAGAATGCTGAGACTTAGGACTCTGAAGAAAATGTCTTTTTCTTTAGCTCAGCCTTGGAAAAAATCAGGATAACAGAGAGCTGCCCACAGCCTGCATCCAAAGTGATGCTGAGTGCCCAGAAATGGCTTGGAATTCAAAGGATGAGGCCTTGAGGATGGAGAGGAACAAAGAAGCCTTTACTGTTCCAGCCATCTGTTAGCTGTCCCCTGTGGTGGAGTGGTTTGTGCTTCCCAGGTGCAGCTGCAATTCTGTTCCATCTCCTACTTTCCATGGAGGTACATAGCTCTCTCTGCAGGAAGGAGTATCCCAAAATGTGCTGGGTGGGACAGGGGTGGTTCTGTTTTTGTTCTTTGTGTAGAAATACTTTTCTGGTTTGGGAAAGCACTTTTAAATTAAGTTTTTGGCCAAAATTCATCTAAGGCAATTTTCGCTTAGCTGGATCCAAGTGCTGTTGAAATCAGTGAGCTTAATTCTATGCCTGTTGGTTCAGGAAATTTTTGTGTTATCATGTCTGTAATCCCTTACGAGTGGATTTCTTTTCAGATGTGGCACTGTTTACTGATGTTAGCAACATTAATGGAATTTTTAAGAGTGAAAAAGATAAAAAATAGTAATTGGTTATCCTATAAAGAGAAACACCATCCTCATCCAGGCTGAGGCCTCATATTTTTTTGGAAAAGGAGGCTGTCAATGGCATTATTAACATAAATATTTCAATTGATTTTATATAGAGAAAATTTTATTTGCACCAATAACAGAGTTAAGCCTTTTAAACTCAGCATATTTAGCCATGCTACTGCTGAATGTTAGGGCTGGATTACTGTGGGTTGGGGAAAACCTCTCTGTGCACCCGGGAGTAGCCTCTGCTCCTGTAGGACTGACATCTCCCAAAGCCACAGCTGAAGAACCAGAAATCAAACAAAAAATAGCTCTATGCTGAAATGGAATTGACCAATCTGTCAATAACCTAAGGCACTAGTCGCACAGGAAGGGATTAATTTTGGGTGCTTTCTCTTCCTGTACATGAGGAGGCTGTAAGGTGGAACAGGGGTGTGAATCCTGAGATTCACCACACAGGTCTGTGTGGTTGCATGCCTGAGTCTGGGCACAGGGAGCTGTGTGTGGATCTGCACTGCCCTCAGCTCATGTCTCAGCAGCGCAGCTTCTTCCCCACCTCACTGCTCCCTGTGTGAGGCACTCCACAATTACCTTTTAAATGTAACAACGGATGCTGGTAGCTCTCAGTGTGACGTTTATTACATCTTATTTAATTGGGATTGTTACAGGGGAAGGAACATCCATGGTATTAGCTAAAATTGCTTACAATCACAAACACACTTTCCTTTAGTCTCAATGATTTACCGTTTTCAGCTGCCCCAGTGCTGCTCAGTGAGCAGGAAAAGCAGTTGGGATATGGAGCTTGGCTTTTGTCCTTGCTGATTCCCACTGGTACCCATATTATAGATGATGCAGGCTTAGACTTGGAAGATTTATATCATGTTGTAACAGAAGGCTTCTATGAAGGAGAATTGGCCAATTTGTCTGCTTGCCATTGACCATACAACATCCCTTAAAGGCCCTGGGAAGGAGGGAGTGGAGGAGTCTGGTGGGTGGCTGGTGTCCTGCCAAACAGCACTGCGGGGTAGATGTGGCACAGCCTGTGCTGAGCATCTGGATGAGCTCAGGCTTTCCTTCTAACTGTCCCAAATCTCACCATGACATAAACATTGGAAGTGAAACCAGGCAGCTTGACTGCAAGATGAATTTGGGCTTAAAGCTGAACAGACTGACTGACTTAGACTGAGCCAATAGTGGTACACAGGTCCATACCAAACCTCCCAGCTCGTGTGCTCTCTTGTGCTGATCACTGCAGGCCTGGCACACCCAGTCTGGGGAAAGGTACCTTGTGTGACTCCACCTGTTATTGTACTCATGGCACCAAGATTTTCTGCAAGGAGACACCAAATTTCTGTTTGTGCAATGGAATGCAGTCAAATATATGTATGCAGTCTCCAACCACTAACATCCTCATGTGAGGATTAATACTCCCAATGAGCAGAGCCAGTGTTAGACCTGTGGGTTGAAGGTATTAGGATGGGGGCTCCTTCTTCCTATCCACGTATATAATCACTTGCATTTCATTCTGGCTTATTTTAGCCCTCCACATCTTGAGCCCCAGGTAATTATGCAACTAGCCACTGTGAAGCAAATTAGTTCTACCCCAGCTAAAACCAGCACAAACTGGCATGAAAAAATACATTTTCAATTTCTTTACAGTCATTTTCCTATTGGAAGAGCAAAAAGGCTGGGGACAAGTGGCCACTATTGCTGTCCAGATTTTGTCACATCTTTGAAGCGAAGCAAGTTGTGATGGGGGAATAAAGAAGAAAATTTGTACAAGATGGGAGACATTTAGGGAAAGCACTTTCTGCAATGACATTTCAAAGTGGACCTAAGTGGGGGAAAAAGGTATTTTTCTTCAGGTTTTGGGTTGCATTATGCTAGTTTTTGCAAAAGGTGACACTAATGAGGACATGCTCTTCTGTGATGAGTGTACTCTGGGTTAATGGAAGATGTGAGAACAATTTGCTGTAATAGTTGCCACCTTTGGCATTGGGCTTTCTCTAATCTAAAATTGTAGGTGTTCAATGCCTTATTAGCAGGAATATTTTCCAGATTTGCATGGGAACAGATCTTCCAGATACATGCTGCATGTCCCTTCCTCAATTAGTTAGAGTTCTCCAGGGTGGAAAGACAAATATATGAACATGAACAAGTGTCCTGTTTCTACAGTGCTCCTTACAGCTACACAATTGATAAAGTCTGAAGGGAAGAGTCTTGATAGGTGAAGAAATGAGAAAATGTGTTCAAGTGTCTCTGCCTCCCTGAAACTTCCTAAGGAAGACAGAGTGAACTCTGAGCCTTTAGCACATCTGATGTGGAGTTGGCTGTTACGCATTAGGAATTTGATTGCATAAGTGTTACCTTCAGGAATTTTTTATTCCCAGAATCATCAGTTGCAAACATCTGAGACATTAATGTCATATTCTTTTTTGTAACAACCTTTCCTGACCTTATTTTAGCAAGTTTTGCTAATGTCTTTTTCTCAGTTTTGGCCTCTGAGTCCAGTTATTCTCTCTGCTGTTGTGCCAATAGTTCAGGCTGGAAGGGCCCTTTTGAGAACCTCTGGTCAAACTGCCCTACTCAAGCAAGGTCAGCCAGATCAGTCTGCCCAGAACTGTATCCAGTCGGGTTTTGAAGAGCTACAAGGATGCAGAGCTCATAACCTCCCTGGCCAACCTATTCCAGTGTTCAGCCAGACTTATATCTCCCTTATTTTTGTTTCTTTTCCCCTTTTGTCTCAGCTATTGCCTCCTTGAACCACTTCCTTATGCTGGACTGTGCAGTCTGTGCTGTATCCATATCTAACACTTGTGCTTCTCCCTCCTGAGACCCCCCTCATGTTAGGAAGCCCTGAGCCAAACCAGAACAGTTGGTAATCCCACTACAGGACAATATTCCTAGAAAGCTTTTCTTCTTGACACAACTTGAATGTATAGGCTTGGGCCAGTCAAGAAACCATAATTTATTTTATAAATCCAGAGCACTGCCTGAGAGTAACTTCTGTGCTTTTTCAGCCACAGGCAATCTTCTCAAATTCCTGAATACTTAAATTCAATGGGTGTCCTGAATGTTATCAAGGCAAAAAGACTGCTGAACCTTGCAAGTACTTAAACAAGGGAAAGCCTTTCTGAATCAGCTTTACAGAGCAGAACAAGCAATGAATTAGTACATAAAAAGGACAACATAACCTCCTATCAGTTGCTTCATACTCTTTCAGCACTCTATTTTAACAAGTCTGGAACATTATTTTGTTTTCTTTTGTGGGATTTGTTATAGCAAGGTTGCTATCAGCAAGGAAAGAGGGTAAAATTCAACCCAGTCTGATTACTTTTTAATCTAGAGTTTGCTGAAGACTTTGTACACTCACATCAAGTGCCCAGTGAAAGCTAACATTTTTGATGGGAGGAAGAGGGATTTTCCTGAAGGTAGAGGCAGAAAACCTACTCATTACAATGCTGAAGCCACAAAATTATGTCCCATGCCCCAGAAGCAGATCTTGAATACTTCTTTATGGGAGGTTAAGAAATTAACAAATAGAGTTGAGCAATGTGAAGACTACTCATACTGAAACTTATATTTGGGCCAACCATTCAAACTTGAGTTTGTCCAAGATAACAGACTAGAAGTCCCTCATTGGGTTTTGGGTGCCAATGTTCTATGGGATCCCACATATTGTCCTACGTAGTGCTGTTCCTGCCGTGGTGTTGTGATGGAACATGCTGTGTAACATCCCAGCCCACTGAAGCTGGTGGGAATCTTTCCATTTGTTCTGTGACTGTTGGTGACTTCTGTTATCACAGGTGATGCAACATCTGTGTTACAGTGATACAAACGTCACAATGTAGGTGCTTGACCCCGTGGCAAAAAACCAAAGAGTAACAGCAGCCACCAGCCAAGGCAAATAAAGAATTGAAGGAAGGTAAGTTTTTCAGGAGCTTTTTAAACTTTTACAAAGTGTTCTGAGTACACACAGCATTTCTGGTATTGTTAATTAGCTCAGAAGAAGAATGAGTCAACATATTTTAAGAAGTGAGAAAAATTTTGACTGTAGCAGAAATCCAAAGTAAATGCTCCTCACACAACAGAACTTCTTTCTTCAGTGCTCAGGAAATATTTAAATTTCGCAAAGAACTTTAATGTTACTCCGTGAGGTCCAGATTGGGTTATCTGTTGCCTGTGTCCATTGGCATGCTGTTCCCTGTGGGCTGAGCCTTCAGAAAGCCAAGGGGCCAACCAAAAGCAATCACTTCCAATGTGGTTTTAGACTTTCTTAATAAGGCCCTGACTCTGCACAGGTATGGCAGATACTGCATCCAGTAATGGTGGAGTTGAACACAAAGAGAAAATCTGCTCAGAGCAGAAGCGACACTTTAAGCTGTGTGTAATGAATGTCACAAACTCACTGTCTTGGTGCTTTTTCACAGAACTCCAACAACTGTATTTAAACAGTCCTGAAGGACTGTTGGTAAAAGGCAGTGTTGTCACTTCCAGTTGTAAGGGAGCAATGGATATGAGCTGTGCCTTTCCCTCACCCTCTCATGACAAGTGGCAGTGACAGCACATGCTGAAGCCATTCAGACAGTGGCAGCATTCCCAGTGAAGCACTTGCTCCCCTGAGCTTCAGGAGAGGAGCTGGCTAGACGAGACAGCGTTTTGCCCAAGGCCTTTCCATGCTCCAAATTCTACTTGGAGAGAGCCAGTTATTTATAGAAAGCAATGTGAGTTCTCTTGTATTGGACTATTCCCTGCAAAACATTGGCTTTTCAAGAAATTTTTTGTCAGTGCCATATTCAAAGTGGTAATATAGTCAGAAGTCTATGTTGGAAGAGCCTAGATATTCTACAGCTTAGTTGGAGAGTCCTCTGCAACACTAAAAAAAAAAAAAAGAAACAGGCTGAATTCAACAGCCTATAAGTTAAGCGCAACCTACCACTCAAGCCTCTTTTCTGAATTTTTACAGTTTTCGTTAACTTGAACAAGAACTTTACAGATCTAACTGTGTATTCTGCCATTTGCCCCATTTATTCATGGAAAAAATCTGGTAAAACCCAAAATGTTAAAAGACAAAGCAGTTTCCCAGTGTCTGGTGCGAGATCAGTAGACTGAGAGTAGTCAACAAAGTATTTTTCATGTGAAGTGACCTGCCTTTGATTTTCTTTCTAGAACTCCTCCCACAGCTGTAAAAATGAAACAGTTTGCACACATTTCCAGCAGAGCATTTCGAGCCTGCATTTGCACTCCACCTTGTAATAAATATGCTCCACTGTACACTGAATTTAGTGACCAGATGGCCCCTGCACACCAGAACCTGTAAGACGACCAGAGGTAGACACAAATAAATTGTGCAGATAAAGCTGTTATTCAGACGTGTGACACAAAGGGGAGCTCTGGTAACAGTGAAGAGGAACTTGCCCTACACCACTGAGTGGGAAAGGATGGTGTAAGGCTGCTTCTAGCATTAGTCTTGTCCTACGGCTTTATTTGCAAAAGCTAAGTGTATTTATCTCATTTGTTAATGAAGAGCTCTTTTTATGCAGGCAGCTAAAGCTCATACAGCTGGTGAGATAATCTCCTGTGTCTGTGCTGTGGAGCTCCTGCTTGTCTGGCTGAAGACAAAAGATTTCTTTTTGTCTTTATCTTCTTTTAGGTTTCAGTTGCAATTCTACTGGCTACAAATTAGTTCAGTCCCTATGACTTAGTTCATGCCAAATTTAAAAAACAGGGTACATAGTTTATGTGAAGGTAAGATCCTCTCTTATAAGATGCCCTCATATGTATTGAGATCATACATTAATCTTAGCAAAGGAAACAAAATGCTAATATTTAATTAATTATTTGCTATTTTCTGATGGGCAGAATAAAGGCAGAAGGAAAGTTAAGAATAACTTACATTTTGGGTGATAATAAAATAATCATCAGGGAGTAGCAAGGGCTGGTTGCTCCCTAAGGGAAGGCAAGCTGGGAGCAAAGGATGGTTCCAGCCTGGTCAATGTCTTCATTGATGGATGGTCATAGAATCACAGAATGGTTTGGGTTGGAAGGGACCTTAAAGACCATCTCGTTCCAAATCCCCCACCATGGGCAGGGATGCCACCCACTAGATCAGGTTTCTCAGAGCCCCATCCAACCTGGCCTTGAACATTTGCAGAGATAGGGCATCCCAAACTTCTCTGGGCAGCCTGTGCCAGGGCCTCACCACCCTCACAGTAAAGAATTTCTTCCTTACATCTAATCTAAATCTCTCCTCTTCTAGTTTAAAACCATTCCCCCTTGTCCTGCCACTATCTGCCTGTGTAAAAGGCAGCTACTTTTATTGTCCCCTTTAGATCCTGGAAGGTGTTCTAAGGTCTTCCTGGAGCCTTCTCTTCTCCAGTCTGTTTATTTTAATCATACACTTCCTCCAGCAACTGGAGAAGTTTGAGCAAGATATTAACCACTTGGCTTACCTCTTGGTATGACAGATAATTTGTTGATTGCTCTCTTGCTATACATTTGCATGATGAACTGGCTCAACCTCGAGGAAAAAAACCCTTTTTTTGTTCTGGCTTCATTTTCAGTCTAATATTCAAACAGACCTGTTTGAATTTTCATAGAATCATAGCATAAATTTTCATAGAATCATAGCATATCCTCAGTTGGAAGGGACTCACAAGAGTCATCTAGTTCAGCTCCTGGCCCTGCGCAGGACAACGCCAAGAATCATACCACGTGCCTGAGAGCCTGGTGCTGTGACCACTTACCTGGGGAGCCTCTTCCAGTACCAGCCACCTTCTAAGTGAAGAACCTTTCTTTAATACACAGCCTAAACCTTCCTTGGAACATCTTCATGCTGTTGCCTCGAGTGACAGCACTTGTCACCACAGCTGCAAACTTACACAGTTTCTGTTGTCTTTAGTATTACTGTAGCTCCATTAGCCCAGTAGCACTTCTCTCCTCTGACTGTCCGGGTTGTTTAAGGAAGATACTTCTTAGTGTAAGGGTTGGGTCTCACCAAACACTTTTATCTGTGAAAGACATGTATGGAGCTGCAGTCAACAAGGTGTAATGGTTTCTGGTTTATTTAGTACTGTCTTCATCACATCTAGAAGGTCTCTGACATTTTTCTGTGAGTCTTACAATGCTCACATTTTATCAAGTGGAAATGTGTGGTTGGACAGGTGTTGTGGTAGCAGGTAGGGAGATAAGTGGTGTCTGCATGAAAACCTGGTTAGTTCTTATGGCAAATAAGAGTTTTACCTATGAACAAAGTTGCTTGTGTGCTCCCTCTTTTAGATATCCTGCATTTCCTGTCATGCACCTCTTGTTTCTGATACAAAGCCATCTATCCGATTGCTTGCTCCTTTTATATGTATTGCACTTTCCTACTTAGTCATTCTGATGCTTCATTTCTCTCTGTGATTCTGGCTTTTCCACAATTTAGTCATGCTCTTTATAGGTATGTAGTCACATTAGGATCAGATGGACAACTTCAAACCCCCAATCTCCCTGATTAAATTTGTATATCATTAGCAATAATATACAAATCAGAATTTTAGTGGGTTTTTTTCTGGCTAGCTGGTTGGCTCTTCTGTTGGTTCAGCTTATTGAAAAAAGTCCCAAAGAGTAGCAGATTTGTTTTTGAAACTGAGAGCAAAGCTGAGAGACCAGTATTGCTTTTCAGGCCAAAAAGGTTGTGGGTCATATGCAGCTGGTCTCCTTTGCACTGGCCAGAGGATGTTACCAGACTGGATAAGGCTGGTGTGGCTCAGCCAGAGGATACAGATAAAGTGACTTTTGGATTCTTAGGAAGTGATGAAAGCCACCCTGTTATGGTATGACACCAGTCAACTTCATTGAAAAACCAGTCAGGAAATAACTAGTAGTGACTGATTGGATTTTGGATTCAGTAATGTGCTCAAATAGATTAAAATTTCAAAATAATTGCAGTAGCACTAGCAGATTCATAGTACATCAATTGATATGATAAGGACTGGTAATTTGTTACCTGTAGGCTGTACAAAGCACCTCACACATGTTGAAACTTGGTATTTCTCACTCCAAGTGCGCTGAAAGAATAGCAAATAATTGATGTAGGGAAAATATTTATCAAATATCATATTTTAAAAAAAGAAGAGAGGACGCAGTCACACCTATTCCTAATCATGGTTTTTCAAAGGACTTTTTAAAAATGAAACTGTGATTAGTTTCAAAGTACCTGCTCCTGGCTCCTGTTTCCATGACAACAAGAGCAGCGGCTAGAAATGACATCATTTGAGTTCTTGTTGGTTGCACAGGCACAGGAAACTGCAGATATCCTGTACAAGCATTGGGACCAGTCGGTGGAGTGTAGTTAGGAGAAGAGGAACGTTTAATGGTGTATTAAATTCCCTTAACATACTTATAGGAACTCCTTACAGCTCATTTTTAACAACAACAAAAATAAGGCAATTTTCAATTTAAAGCTAAAATTATTTGTAAGAAGTAAATTTTGCTTTGAAGAACTGCACCTCTCAAGCAGCTAATAACGTTAGGCTTGAGCAATTATAACATTACTGTAGTATTGTAACACCATTATTGTATTGTTCTGTGCCTGTAAAACTGTCTGAAGTTACTTGCCTTTTATCACATCCTTTCCTTAGTGGTATTTCATTACATCTAATTTAAATAGTGCTGGCAAAACGTCTTATTATGTGTTGCTGAATCATATATTTATTTTGAGTGAGTTACAATGAACAGTCTTAGTTATCTGTGATATGCCTAAATATTTTCTTGGACCAGAAGTGTTTTGCAATGGAAAATTTAGTCAGGAATTCCTTCTTAGTTGGGCAATGCTGTAAAATCTGGAAAGGAATATAACCAGCATGGTGGAGTGTTATACTTCTGAGGGAGTTGTTTAGATATCTTTCATGTAAAATGGAGGTGTGGCCATTTGTGCAGTCATTTAGAAAAATCTTGCTCCAGTCATGGGCAGAGGAAAACATAAGGTTACAGTGCAGGCAGAACCCCAGTGACTGCAGCTGTATGTTCAGGTACTGCATCAAACCTTCAAATCTCACCTTTTCAACTTTGATTATGAAGTACAAAATTTCTGAGTGTTTGCAAAGTATCGAATCTGAGCAGACCTGGACTAAGTATAGCAGCTTCCTGCTTCTTCCACAAATTCCCTCTCCTAAGAAATGCAGACCATTCCTTCACCCAGAAAGTTTCTTAAGAAACATTATTTATGAGTCATAATACCTGTCAATTAATACATGGTTTAGAACAAAGTTCTATGTAGAAAAATATCTTGTTTCTAATGCTGGTCAATAATTGATGTCCAAGAAAAAGGATAAGGAAGGCTCAAGTATGGAAGGATCCTTCCTTGCTATGGCTACTCCTGGCAATCTGTAAACTAAGTTCAGTTTTTGTGTGAAGGCATAAAACCCTTTTCCTATATCTGGTTACAGGTATTTAATTGTGCTATCTTTTTTTTTAAGCTCATTGTTCATTAAGTTTTTGCATGCCACATTTAACAATATTGAGTTAATTGAGCTGTGCCTGTGTGAAGGCAGAGCATGCATGGTACATACTTTTGGTGCTGAAATAAAAGCTTCTAGGAAAACCTGGTGCTCTCTTTGAAATGTTATGTGCGTGGATTCCTCACTGCAGCTGACATGTTCCCGTACAGTAATTTCCAGCTGGTGAAATGACCCTAGAGGAAACATTCTCACCAGCTGCCCCAGGTCAGAGTAATCAGTGGCATCTCAGAGGTACAAAATAACTCCTTTGTTGACTTGCCATTCACTTGTTATATCCATGAGTACATGAAAGTTGTGTGTAAATAATGAAAGGTGTTTGCCATTGAGTGACACCGGTGTTCCCATATTACGTATATACTGTTCATTACTTTCAGTGCCTGACTTAAGCCAAAAGTAGGACAGCAAAATATGTCATTTTCCTTGGGCATCTGCCTTTTCTAGCTCTGTGATTCATAATACCTTGAAAGAACATTGGCCGGGGAAGACCAGCACTGCACTCCTGAAAAGGGATGACTGCTCAGGAAATTAAATTTAAAGTTAGTAGAGAAGCTAAAGTGACTTTACCTTGAGAAATAAAGCAAAGTGAACAAGGAGCAGCAGCTGGCTTCATTGAACAAGAAATACAATGAAAAGGTAGGAAATTCTTCTTATTTATCTCTCCTGATTGCTATCGGTTCGCTGAATCATTGTGAAGAGCTCTGTTACTTAGTAAAAAAGGGAAAGCATGATGCACTTTTTTCCTTTTGAAAAAAATAGCATTAATTTATGGTACCCTGAACTGCTACCTGTTGATGTTCAAGGAAGTGCTTACCAAGGACAAGCACTTCTTAACTTCTTAAGTTGAACAGTGGGTCACTTTCCCCTGTTGCTGGTCTTTGGTGCTTCCTATACTGGGGAAGTTATGGGGGTACTGGACAATGCAGGTCCTGAAGCTAATCCTTCAGTAAGGAGCACAAAGAACAGGTGCCACAGGCATAAGCAAAACATCCTGTTTTTCTCCCACTAAAAAAAAAATTCTGAAATATAAAAGGCTTTTGATCGTTTTGGAGATGTACCCCCTACAAGGAAACAGAGTACCTTCTATGAAAATTTTATTGTGGGAATACTGGTGTATTTAGGAGTCATAAAAAGATTTAGCAAAAAATACAACAATCACAAACTTTCTCTTACAAAACAGCAATAACATGTATTATTTGATAGGCAGGAGAAAATGATTGCTGTTTTTCTGACTGAAGTTGGTAGTTGGTGACCATCTTCACAGCCCAAAAAGCAATGCCTTGATGTAGTTTGAGGTTGTTGACAGAGATGAGGCTGTACTGACCATGCAAAATACTGAATGGAACAATAATATTTTCCCAGAGACAGGTAAAGTATTTACCAAGGTCTAATTCCACAAAAGTCCACGTAAAGAGGAAAAGAAAAAAATGTCTAAGTTAAAACTCCATTTACCTTCTTTGACAAGACTACCACTACCTCTACCAGAACTTACCTCTTCTGGCTACCCTCCTGAGCAACAGATTCTTAACAAATTCAGACAAGAACAGCCAAGAAAAAGGATACAATAATTGTCTGGCAATGATTATTCCAGAAATTTGCAAAATGGATCTGTTGAATTTAAATTGCCATTTCTTTTAGGTTTTTTAGTAAGTCCTCAGATGCAGAGTTTTGTTCCTTCCATTTTATCTGGGTACATCAGTTTTCTGTAATTTTACAGTATAAATTATTTCCAATAGGATTTGAAGTGCTGCAGTTACATCAGTTTGAAAAATACATCATACAGGATCATATGCCTTTTTCTAAAAAAGTTTTTGTTTCTGCTTTTTGCTTCACTTGAGCATCATGAAAATCCACAAGCATTGCAAGCAGCCCTGCAGGAAAGGACATGGGGGTTCTGGTGGATGAAAAGCTGGACATGAGCTTTACCAGTTGACATTCTGTGTCAGGGTGAGCAGTGATGTGGAATGTGGTCTTTTCTGAGGAGCTTGTGTTTGCACCATATCCTTAAAGGTAAAGATATTATTAAAAGCCTAAACCTGAAAGATATTATTTTCAATTTATTTAAAAATACATACAGATCATAGACTGCTTTAGATGTGTGAGTTCCTGCTCAGCCTGGCAATAGGGAATATTTTCTCAGTGCCTTTTGATGTTGTTTGCAGCCCATTTTGAGCATCTTCTCAAGGTGACCAGCAGCCCCAAAAACCCTCACATCACCTTGTCCTTCCTGTCCATGTGGCTGGAGGACTTCTGGGGTTACATTCCCCAGGGCTCTTCATGGTGCAATAATCAGATTTTCTCCTACACTCTTTATCATAGCTTGGTGGAAAGCTGGACATCCCCAGGACCTGCCCCCAGGAAGGACTTCTGAGGAGGAGCAGTAGCTACAATCTGTCCTCCAGGGAAGGCAGGACCAAAGGATTTTCAGAAGCAAACAAGTCAAGACAAGGCCAGATGAACTGTCAGCTAGTGCAAGCTCGAGCCAATCACAGAGTCATAGAATCACTGAGGTTGGAAAAGACCTCCAAGATCATCAAGTCCAGCTTTCAACCAAATACCATTGTGACCCCTAAACCATACTGCGAAGTGTCACATCTACTCACTTTTTGAACACTTCCAGGGATGGTGACTGCACCACTTGCCTGGGGAGTCTCTTTCAGTGCTTAATCACTCTTTCAGTGAAGAAGTTTTTTCTAATATCCAACTGCCTGGAACAGTTTTCATAGTGCTCAAAATATTCTAAAATGCAATACATTTAAAAAAAAAAAGTTAAAAATAATAATAATTTAAAAAAACCCAAAGCATTACAGTATTGAACATATGCATCACTGAAGATCAGCAACACAACGTTTGGACACCCACCACAAGGAAGGAGCAGACACTTCGCTGCCTCATGACACACAGGCTGTTTTGCCCTGTTTGTAGCACAAAATCTGGTGTTCACTGTGAGAAGGATGCTCTGCGCTCCCCTTGTCAGCATAACCTTTCTGCCCCTTTCTAAATAAGCTTGAAAGGCTAAGGAGTGCATGTGAGGAATGGGAAAATGAAGTAGTCAGATTTGAATTAGTAATTTTTTACTTTTCTGAAATTTGCATTTGACAACAAACCTGGGAGCCCTGGAGGAGACAGGGGCTTTTTGAGGGCTTGGAGCTTCTCCCACCCTTGTCTGTCCTGCACACGGCATTTTGGCTCCCAGGGCAGGCTGCAGACTGGCAGCCCTGCTAGACTTCATTTTTTTCCTTTTCCCCCCAAAAGCGCCTCACCTCGTAGCCATGGCAACTTGCTGCCAGGAGCAGGCAGCATCCCTTCATAAGCTGCAGTATCCCTTTGTGGGCCACAGCATCCTTTCATGGGCTGCAACATCCCCTCCTGGGCCACAGTATCCCTTTGTGGGCTGCTCCCACATCTGCACCAGGGGTGTGGAGCTGGAGATCAGATGCTGGATGAGACTCCGCATGAAATCTGAGCAGGCAAATAGGTCTGTTTTCTTCAGAAAGGCTGTTAGCAACATTTGTGTTTGCTGCTGTTGCAGACAGCCCTGTACCACAGTGCACATCCTCTCTGTCTCAAAGAAAAATAATCTCCGTTGAGGTGTGTATTCAGGGGTGGAAAAGGAATCTGATCCTTCTCCAGCAGCAAGGTTAAAGGCACTAAAGGGATGGAATCATACAGCCTGGATTTTGCTCTGAGGCTTCTTACTGTTGTTTGTTATTGCAGGCATTTGTTATACCCTCCACTAGTCAGGTTGTCCTTTAAGATATATTCTCATTTTCTTCACCCTCCCTTAGTGAAAATTTCTTAATGAAGATTTCTTAGTGAAAGCCTTTACTTAAGGTTTCCAGTATGTTGCTCTTCCAATATAAGTTGCTCTTCTTTATTCACATGGACAATCCAAACCCTTTCCTTTCACTGCCTTGAGGAGTCGTCCACCTGAGGGCCTAAAGAAAGAGAAGAAGTAAGAGAAGATCAAACGCCCACACTCTCTTGATCCTGCCAGCACCTTGTTAGGGCTGCAAGAGGAACTGGGGGCAGCTCCCTCAAGACATCACCCTGAGGTGATGGGTGGAAACCATGGGTACATCCTGACCCAAGCCAGCAAGGGAGCAGCCTTGTGTGAGGCATGGCTCCATCCTTACTATGCACTTCCTGCAGTTCATCTCCTTTACCCCAAATCATTGCTGTAATCAGGAACTGCAGCTCCCCAAGTCTCCACATTGAACAATGTGGAGTCATTCTGGCTTTGCTGGAAGAGGCAATGCTGTGACTGCAGAGCAACATGTTCCAAAAGTCAGAAAAAAGGCTGCACAGGAGCCTCAGATCTGCATTGCTTGTGGTCTGCAGTGCTGTGAAGAACCCATCCCTGGGTTTCACACCAAGTGTTGTTTCTAACATAATGATATTCCTGGAAAAGTGTGAATCTCCAGATTCACATATCCATTATGATAGTAGAGATGGGAAGACTGGAGTGATTGAAAAAGGAATGATACTATGATGACACTTGTAAAACAGAGAGCAATCCATAGAGATTATGGAATCATGGAATATGCTGAGTTGGAAGGGATCCATCAGGATCATCAGGTCTGACTCCTGACCCTGCACAGGACACACCAGGAATCCCACCATATGCCTGAGAGTGTTGTCCAGTTGAATTCTGACAGGCTTGGTGCTGTGACCACTTCCCTGGAGAATCTGTTCCAGTGCTCAACCCCCCTCTTGGTAAAAAACCTTTTCCTGATATCCAACCTAAACCTCACCTGACTTAGCTTCATGCTGTTTTCTTGAGTCCTGTCACTGATCACAAGAATTAAGACATCAGTGCCTGCCCTTCTGCTTCTCCTCATGAGGATATTGCAGACTGCAGTGAGGTCTTCCCTCAGTGTCATCTTCTCCAGACCGAACAGACCAAGTGACCTCAGCTGCTTGTCATATGACTTCCCCTCCAGACCCTTCACCATCTTCATTGCCCTCCTCTGGATGCTCTCTAATGGCTTAATATCTTTCTTATATTGTGGTGCCAAAACTGCATGCAATATTCAAGGCGAGGCCACCCCAGTGCAGAGCAGAGCGGGACAATTCCCTCCCTTGCCCAGCTGCCGATGCTTTTCCTGATGCCCCCCCAGGACACGGTTGGCCCTCCTGGCTGCCAGGGCACTGCTGACCCATATTTGACTTGCCATTGCCCAGGACCCCCAGGTCCCTTTCTTCAGGGCTTCTCTCCAGCCTCTTGTTCCCCAGTCTATACACACAACCAGGATTGCTCCATCCCAGGTGCAGAATCCAGAACTTGTTCTTGTTAAATTTTGTATGGTTGGTGATTTCCCTAATTGGTTTAATTTGTCGAGGTCTCTCTGCAGGGCTTCTCTGCCCTTAAGAGAGTCAACAACTCATCCCAATTTCATGTCATCTGCAAATTTGCGGAGTATTCCTTGCATCTAAGTTGTTAAGGAAGGCGTTGAAGAGAACTGGGCTGAGGATAGAGTCCTTTGGAACCCCACTAGTGACTGGACACTTGCACATCCTCTGCCACAGACAGTAGCCTGATATTGTATTGTATTATAGGTTTTATTATATATAATATAATTATATTATATTTGAATATATTATTCCAAAGAGAGGAATCTGTTGGCAGATTATCAGTGCCTTTTGGATCTGCAGATCTGTTTAACCTCATGAAGGTTCACAGATGATCCAGACATTCATAGACTAGAGACTGTTGTCAATGACTTCTTGCTTCAGCTTCCGCAATCTTCGTGATCGCAAAGTATCAGCCTGATTTGAACCTCAGAGACGTCTGGTGGGAGATCAGTACAGCAGGCTTTGAATGACTGAGGAGGCACCTGAAGCTTCCTTTGCCTGGCATGCCACCAGACCACAGTGAGAAGGATCAGGGCTGCTGTGGTGACCCAGAACGGCCACTGCTGCTGCAGCATAGAGAGGAGCATGGATTCCTCCTTCTTCTCAATCTCCTGCAGCAGACGGATCATCTCCTGGCGCAGCTGCACTTCCCGCTCCAGCATCTCCTTGGCTGTGGCCACATCCATCTGGTGATCCTGCTTCAGGCCAGGCTGGAGGGCCAGCAGAAAAAGGAAGAGCATGGTGGCTGCAGACATGGCCTGGAGAAGGTATGAGGAAAGGGGGATCATAAGGTTAGTGTTGAAGGGAGTAGGGACCTGAGGGAACCTGCCACATCCCCAAAGCCTCACTGGGCACTTCCCACCACTGGGAGCCACAAGTCCGTCTGCCCCCAGCCCTGAGGAGCGTACTGTGCCCTGCCCCAAGGGGACCAGCTCTCCCTCTGGGTCAGAACCCCCCCTGGGCATTTGCCCCGTCCTCCATCCAGCCCAGCGTTTCCCCTGCATGCATACTTTCCATTTATCTGAGTCCAACTGCAGTGGGGCTGAGACTCTCTGTGGGTGCCACTGGTGACTTGTGCAACAAGCTGGTGGTGGCCCTGGTGACAGTTCCCATTGTGACCCATCCTCTGTGATGTCACAGCCTGCATCCCCCAGCTGGAAGCTCCAGCCTTCAGCCCCATCTCCCAGTTCAGGGGGTTCTGGCTATCAACACACCAAGTACAAACCCACCCCAGGGCCTCCCTGGACAAAGTGGGCAGAGACCAAAGCTGTGCTCAAACCAAAATGCCGATCATTTCCCTGGTGCAAGTGTAAAAGAACCACGACTAAACCATGTCCCCAAGTGCCACAACCACAACTTAACCATGTCCCCAAAGTGCCACAACCATGACAAAACCATGTCCCCAAAGTGCCACAACCATGACAAAACCATGTCCCCAAATGCCACAACCATGACAAAACCATGTCCCCAAGTGCCACAACCACGACTAAACCATGTCCCCAAGTGCCACAACCACAACTAAACCATGTCCCCAAGTGCCACAACCACAACTAAACCATGTCCCCAAATGCCACAACCACAGCTAAACCACGTCCCCAAGGGCCACATCGACATGTCTTTTAAATTTCTTCAGGGATGGTGACTCCATCACGTCCCTGGGTGGCCTTGTTCCAGTGCTTGATAACTCTTTGGTGGATGAAATTTTTCCTTGTGTCCAGCTTAAACCTCTCCTGGTGCAACTTGAGGCTGTTTCCGACCCCCACCTAGCTACAACCTCCTGGCTGGCCTTATAAGCAGATCTTTAAACTGGACGTGGCAGGGAAAGGGTTAGAGAGGAACCAGGAAAACCCAACATTTTAGGAAGCAGCAGAGAAATAGTTGTAAATAGCTATATTTACAGACATGGGCTGGGAAGAAGGGTGTGTGTGTGTGTTGTGCTCTGTATTAAGGAATGGATTGATTATGACAAGCTGTGTCTGAGGAACAGCCATGAACAGGTTGAGAGCCTGTGGGCAAAAATTGAGGACCAGACCAACAAAGGGCACTTTATGGTTGGGGTCTGCTACAGAGGCCTGACCAGGGGAGCCTGTTGGTGAAGCCTCTTGCTTCAGCTACAGCAGCATCACATTCCCAAGCTCTTATCCTGATGAGGCTTTCCATCCCCCAGAATGTCTGCTGGGAGAGCAGCACATCTGGCTTTGAGCAATCCAGGAGTCTCCTGGAGAGTGTGGAGGTCAATCTTCTGTTTCAGGTACTGGACAAACAGCCAGAGGAGAAGCGTTCCTGGACCCAGTGCTCACATACACAAATAAGCTCCTCAGAGAAGCTGACACTGGAGCATCCTGGGCTGTAGTGACCATGCCCCGGGGGAGTTTGTGATCTCAAGGAATGTGAGCCTGGTGAGGAGCAGTCAGGACCCTGAACTTTGGAGGAAAGAACTTCCAGCTGCTTAAAGAATTGGTGTATGAACAGTGGAGAGATTTAGACTGCTTTGTAGCCCTGTGCTTTTGAGAAAAACTGAAGGCATGATTTGAGTAGAATATGTGAGATTTACTTCAGTGAAGTTTTCTTCCTTTTCAGGCTTCCTTTATATCTGCTGCAGCAGTTCTGTTATTTGCTTTTTCTCCACATATGAGATTTGGATTGAACATAATGACATTTCATAAATGTGGCAGACACCCCTGCTGCTTTTCAGCCTTTCTGATAAATCTGAAAGCAATATATCCTGTGAGATATATGACTGTGTTGAAAACTGCTTAGTCTCCAAATGTCTGCCCTATTAGTTTTTGGAATAACCCTGAGTGACAATGGGCTAAATCCATCTATAGTGAAATTTCACAGATTATGAAGAAAAGGTAAGATGGATGAACTATTCCTGAAAACCCTTGCTAAAATTATTACAATAAATTAGTTCCTTTCATAGTAATCCATTCTTCTTGGGTTTTTTCCTAGAAGTCAGGAAATTTCCTTTCTTTTCCTGTAGTGTCCTCAAAAAATACCTTATTCCCTTTCTTTGTAGTTTTTGGATTAAGATAGTTTGTGAAATGCAATTGTAAGATCAGTTAAGATACTATTTTCTGTCAAATAACATATTCCTTTCAAAAGGGATAGGGACAAGCATGTAATGGATTCACTGTGCTTTAAATTACAAATGTCTTTTTAACAGTCACAGTTGGTGAAATGTCATTGGTTTTATTTTAGTTCTATCAGATTGTGGAAAGATCCCTTCATAAATTATATTGTTTCTGAAAGTACTTAAATAACACTTTTCTCAATGATTTTTTTGAGTTCTTTTCCTCCTCTTCCCTCTTGTATTATAAAAGAAACAGATGAGTAATTGTGTAATATAATTTTGATGAAACCATACTAGAGATAATAAGACATTTAGCAATATTTTTGCCATTTAATTTATTGGATTTGCTCTTGTTCTCAAAAATTTCAAATTAAAAACAAACTCATGACTAGTTCTCTGTGAAATTTTAGCATAAAATGTACTCCTACACAAATTAACATAACGTCTGCTGTCACTTAATTAAAAATAATTATGCGATCTTCAGAATTCACAATGAAAGGTGCTGTTAACCAAGAAGATACTGGCTATAGTGTTTAATATTGGACACTTGGTATGAAACATTGTGAATGGTTTTATTGTCTTTGGGTTTCTGTTGCAGGTGGCAGCTTCATATAGACCTACTGAAAGCCAAATGGCATCAGCAAGGTTACAACTTCTTGGCAAAAAAGGCTGTGTGAAATACCAAGTTGTCACAGGCAACTCCTGGAACTTGCCCTTACTAAAACTATTTTGAATATCTCTATACTACAAGTGAACTATTTGATATAAGGATGACTGTTTTGAGTGAGAATGAATAATAAAATAGGTAATTGATTTCCCTGGCTACTGCAGTCTGTTCCTGAACTCCTTGACTTCTGGAGGAATGCAGGAGTACTTTGGATATTCTCTTCCCCACACTGCAAATGTAGATTAATTAAGGGAGAGCACAGCTGTTTTATCCAGTGTTTTTTTCAGGATATCATTCTCACTTTGTGGTTAATGAGAGTCTGGAAGCAATGGCTTCTGAATTGCCTCATGAAATATAGTCTCAGGTGAGGAATTATTAATTAACTGTCAAGTGTTGCAATCTCTGTCACTGAGCTGCCCAGTTTTGTAAGCAAAACACAACAGCTCTTCCTGCATGGATTTGTTTACAAGGAACAGTCTGTAAATACTCTCAGAGGCGAACATCCTGAAAGAGAAAAGACATGAAGAGAGCAGTGTCCAGTGCCAGAGAGAACTGACGAATTGCAGTAGATCTGTAGTCACCCTGTGTTGAGCCCAGCAAATGGTCACCAAGATGATTAGAGGGATGGAGCAAATAATGGCAGAATCATATAATGGGTTGCGTTGGAAGGGACCTTAAAGATCATCAAGTACCAACCCCACTGCCGTGGGCAGGAACACCTTCCACTAGACCAGGTTGCTTCAAACCCCATCCAACCTTGCCTTGATACACAAGAAGCCAACTGAGCAGGGTTTTTTTTCAGCCTAAAGAAGAGAAAGGAATAATCTAATTAATCTAATTCAAATATGTCTGTGAACACCCACTAGAAAATTCAAATACATCTGTGAACACCCACTGGAAAACACCGCCAGACTTTCCATTCATGCCAATACTGAAAGGACAAGAAACATCAGAAACAAATATCAGCATGGAAAATCCCAATCAGATATAAAGAAAAAAAATTCTTCACCATGAGACCAAACCAGCACCATTACAAACAGCCCAGAGGGGTTCTGGAACCTCAGTCTTCGGAGATACTTAGAATTTGACTGTGCTGAGCAATCCAATGTAACAACAGAGGACCCTGCTTTAAGCAGTGGAGCTAGACCAGATGTCCTACATTATTCAGTTATTAAAAAAAAAAAGAGAAAAATCCATCTCTAACCTGTTATCTAGGACAGCAGTGAGATCCCTACCACAAAGCTCTGAGGTCAACTTGTAAAGCCAGAGAAGGTCCTCAAAAATTTGAAGCACTGGGAAAAGAAAGCTTGAGGAAGAAAGTTGGAATACAGAGAGAATAAGATTAAAATGAGGGAACAATATCAAAAAGAAAGAACAGGGGGCCTTGTTAAAGGCACAGTCTGATTCTGGCAATAGTGGGTTTGACACACCACTGACTAATTTGTACTGTATTTAGCCCTGATGACCCAGTGACACTGGGTGTAAAGCAGGAAGGAAGCCTCTCTTAGGGCACTGGTTACTTTCAGATTTCCTAGAGGTTTAAAAACACTCAACACTTCCAGGAAGGATGCAGGTTTTAAAAAAGGTAGAAGAGCCCAGTGAACAGATGAACTGGAAACTCTGTTACTCTTTCATTATGTTTTTTCCCTGAGTGATTTTTTTCATTATTATTCATGACTCTTCTCATTTCTCTTGCCTGTTAATTTCACTGATGCTTCATCCAAGCACATATAGCCATTTCTTCTAAGATGTTATATATGGATCTGTGAGAAGACAATGAGTGAATAGATGTGGTACTAGTGATTTTGCAGTCCTTCTGGCAGCATCTGTCTTCTCTGTTCCTTTTGCTGCTGTACAAAGGTACATCTTATTATATTCTTTATGCCCAGGTACATTTCTTTACTCAAATTAACTGAATAATCAAATGTAATAGAGGTATTTCTGTTTCTCATTAGAGCTTTGATGGCATTTCTTATAGATACAGTAGACACCATCCATGTCTTTGTACATGAAATCTGAGATAATGTGCCTTAATGAGGGGGGATTCTAAACAGATTTGTAAAAGACACAGACAATTAGCTAATTTCTTGGTAACCTTGGCTACAGCCATGGAAAAAATATGCTGTTTACTGTCATGTGTTCTGCACAACACACATAGAAGAAAGCTGATGAATGCTGCAGGTAAGGGAGTTGAGTTTCTGAGTGCTATGGATTCTTATGGTGTTCTTGGAAAAAAAGGAGCAGCTCAAACAAGACCCAACTACCTCTGCTCCTAGAAATTGTTGCACATCTAACCTACAGAGAAAGTCAGTGTAAATTTTCAATTTCAGGTGCAAAATACAGTGTAATTGATTCCTCCTATCTTAGGATGACACATCAATGTTACCAGGAGGTTGTAGCATGTAAATTTTTTTGATTCCATGGGAAGCTCTAATAACTGGATGAGCAGAAATATAACATATTGAGAGCTGGATCATTAATCTAATGAATACTAATTCATTAATATAAAAATACAGAGGTATTCTCCTTTCCATTACAAACTTTTCCTACAGGGTTCAGGAATCTGTAACTTTAACCTGCAGTTACTTCAGATACAATACTGGGCCACAAAGTACAACTGAAGGCACAATACTTTCCATATGTTAAGGCATGTTTTCTTGAAGCAAACTTCGGATGAGAAATTTGATCAGTAGAGTTGAAAAAAAGAATCTGTCTTTGCTAATCTTGTCTGAGAGCAGAGAGGGAGCACATAACACATAAAGCTCACCCAGGTCTTTGGCAATATTTTTCCCAGTGAAGCCTCATCATGGAAAAAATTTGGGCATTCCTACTGTTTAAAGGAACAGACTTCTGTTCTCCCTCAGAGACTGCTGGAGCACTAGGACATTTTCAGTGCTTAGAAACAATTCTAATTTACTTCCCAAACATCATATAAGCCATTAACTGTTACTGAAACAGTAAATTCATAAATTCATGAAAGCACTTTGTAATAATAATATATGTATATTGAGAAGCAACTCTGTTATCTTGCCCTTTCATTCAAACCTGTTCATCAGGCTTTCTTTGTTTTAGGGAAGAGACGTCAAATGCTAACAGGAGGAATTAAAGTTTGTCATGGTGCATGCATGGTGCATTGGGGGAGAGGAAATAAACGTCCAGAACAGCATATAAACATATACAGGTGAAAATTTAATCAGCCTGAGAGAAGCGAAGGGCAATAAGTTTACTTCAATGCTGAAAGTTTCTCAGACCCTCAAAACTCATGATGGTGCTGAGAAACTCCAGGAATAGGTCAGTGAACGGATGATGCCAAATCAACAGCTACAGCTTCAGTTCATCATCTGAACATTAACTACAGCAATCCTATCTCCCTGACCAGATAGAGGGCATTGCTGCAGATTGTAACACAGAAGCACCAAGGCACTTTTTGGTAGTTCAAGTCAGATGACTGAGCACAACATTACCTAGTGAGTAAAAATCACCAGCTGATGCAGTTTTGACATTTTAACCCAAATCTGTATCAGCTGGAAAAAGATGTCTCCATTTGAGCATAGGTGCTTCAAGCAAATCAGTAGGTACACCTGTGTCTTCCAACACCTGCATACTTCACAAAATTTAGATAATAATCTGAAAATTAGGCCCATCTTATTCTTTCCAGGTTAAACTGCTTACTGGATTAATTACACTATGAATGTGTCTGACAAAGCCACTAGTCTGGGAACTTAGCTTCTTGTTCACAATTTGAATGTACTTTCTGATTAATTTCCTGCATTTGTAAAATATAATTTTCAGGGGGAAAAAAAACCCACAGAGGAACACTAAGTATTTTAGAAGGATTTTAGAGGACTAGAGAAAAAGAAGCGTCTGGAAAGGTGGTCAGTTTGAAAACACATCAAATCTCCACAGGCTATGTAATAGAAAAAGATGAAGACAGCATATGCTGGAAGCAGTCACTGATGAGCTGCACTCGGCCAAAAGAGCACTTGAAGAAACAGCAAGGTGAGGAAAAAAAAGAGCCAGGTATTTTTTTTTCTCTATATTGCTATTACAGTGAATCATTAAGGTCACTTAAGATATTCTTCAAAACCTTATTAAACAGTTTTTGGGTGCTTGAGCTAATGCAAGTTGTCTCTCTGTTCAAATGATGGTAGCTTAAAGGAGTTTTTAAGAGTCTTCTTCAGCAAGCTGAAAGAATGAGTTTTGTCACAAAGAGAGACAGAGTACATTGCACAAGTACTGTTTGTACTAGAGGAGTCATAAGGACTGTATTGTTCCTTTAAAAGGCAATCAGGAGTTGGTTTATCCAGAGCTTAGAAAAAAAAACAACTAACAAAGAACAGTTTTAGAGATTTAATTAAAAACAATCTTGATCTTTTATTAAAAATCATGCTAGTAACAATCTCATGGCTTTCATTTTTTCTGGGAAAACTATTGTTAGCACATTGCTGTGAAAAGTAACCATGTTCAGTCGTTCATTACAGCATATTGGCTTCACAGAATATGCTATGGGAGATAATGTGCCTTAATAGAAATGCATTGGTTTTACCAGATGTAAACATTAGATGCATAGAATAACTGTTACATGTACCTAAAGAATTAGTTAGAACTTTCAACTGTTCTTTAGCCTCAGAGAATCAGCAACTAGGATGTCAGGAAATATATTCAGTAAAACCAGTATTGGGACGATATTGGCACTAGTTTCAAGGGATCAAAATATGAGACCCGATTCTATGACTCTGCTCATATTTGCAATACACAGAACAGTTCTCTTTCTCTTTGCCTTTGTATTTATTTATATCAAGACTGCAGGAGTTCAAAGTATTGTGGACATTTTAAGGTAAAGACAAAAGAGGTTCTTTTCCTATGGAAAGTAGAGACACGAACACAGAACGAAGATTCAGTAAACATCCTAGGGAGTAGAACTATGTTTGTTTATCTTAACTCTTCTTCTCACTATTCTGCCTGAGTTCAGTCTTATAATTTTTTTATACCAACTCCCATTGCCATGACATCTTTCTGACATTATTTCTTCTCACTACACACAGAAGGGTTAAAAATATTCTGTGAGTGTGGTCAAAGAAGTAAACCTAAATAAAATGTATAATAAAATAAATAGATGTAGTTGTACATCTGATCAGAGGAAATGTTCAATGGGATAAATCACAGAGAAGGAAGGAACTCAAACCCAAGGAAATTAAATAATTTTGCCACCTTTTTTTCCTAAACTTTCCCTTCTGTCTGACTGCCCAGTTCTAATTTTTGAGTGAGACTTCAGACTGCAGGCTGCACCACCAGAGATGTTTTGGTACACATCAATGTCTTCTCAAAGTCTAACTGCTTTCTTTAGAATTGCCAGGGAGTCACTGTCTGAAGTTCATGCCTATTGCTATTGTGTCTGAGTAACTTACAGAGGAAGAAAGAGAATCTATTCCAGAAAGATAGTTGCCAATCTTGAAAAAAATAATCTCCTAAAATTCTTGAAATTGTTGATTTCATCCAATATATCCTCATTGTTTAAAGCTGGTGAAAAATATGCATAAGCCCTAAACAGAGGAATTAATACCAGGAACTCTGAATTCTAACTACATTCTAAACCCAGCTTTCTGACATTATCCTTCGCTGATGAGTTGTCTTGCAGAAACCCTACAATTCTGCTGCACATCCAGTTTAGACACTTTAAGTAGACTTTGTGTTGCTTTTAGTTCTGCAGTCTCTATCTCAAATATTTGGACCGAATTAGGCATTTCTGGGGCCTCAAGAATATATGCCTTTAATATTTGCAATGGTGTTTACCATAAATCATAGTAAAGGAACCACTTGCTAGTGGCTCCTGTGTATTTTTGTGATTGGATTATTTTGATGCAGGGTAGTATAAGCAAGTGAATGTCATACTTCATGAGAGAACGTAACATATGCTTGGTAAGCTTTACATCATATGACTTGTGAAGAAATACATGTATTTTTTTTCTCACGGTATAATTTAATGGATGGACAGCCTTTGGACTTCTAGCAGTTCCTCACAGACAATAGCCCAGATTAATGTAATGCATTCATTATTAGCTGCATTCTTTCCATGTGTGGCAAATAAAATAAAAAAAATCTTATTCAAAGCATATTACAAAATGAGAACATTTATTTTCCTTAGCCGTTTAAAGTACAAAATGTGAGAGGGATGGTTGTTGCTTGATAACACTTCCAGAATTGCAGTGCTAATCTCATCTAGATCTGAAGTCAGAGATTGATTTTGAAGTATACTTCTTTTATTTGGCCCCCTAATTGAGTTCTTACACTGCCATCCTTCCCTTGGGAGCCTGAATGTTAAAAAAACAAGAAGTATTCAGAAAGAAACCCTCCTCTTCTTGCCTATTTTACTGGCACATTTTCATGTCTCCCACTCCATTGTTTCTGAACAAGTGGCAGAAGAAGAAAAACTTACCACAAGTGACCAGTTGCAGACCCAGAAACTTGGAGAAACACCGAGGGTGATGTGTTTTGTTTTGTTCTTGCAGAATCTAGAAGTAGGTAAAAAATACATATGCATGTGTGTGTTCATATGTATGTTTGATTTTATGTTTCAAGCAGCCTTTTTGTTGAGGTGGTTGCATCTTCAGGTGCAGGTGCATAATGATGATTGTAAGAGAGGCAAAGTTGCTTTTAATGAGAGAAACCTAGGGATTAGAAACTACGCGGAATATTTTAGGATCCCTTATAAGGTGGTAATCAAAGACTCACAGTATTTAAAGTAATTTAAACAAACTTGTATATAGATTAGTATCTCATATTCCAGTACGTGGAAAGTATTTACCATGTGGTTTTCCAATTACAGTTGTAGAAATTGTCTAATCCACTTTTCACTGTATGGGAAATTGGAACTAAAATGAAGTAAAAATCAAAAGGAATGCAAGTTGTAGTCAGGAGATAATGAGGTCTATTACATGCAGATCCAATACATGTATTTTTTCTTCCAAAAAATGTAACTGAAGAAATAGAAGGCAAGTCCAGTCCTACTGCATGCTACATGATGGTAGAACAGTCTGTTTCCCCACAGCTGTGTAGCTGCTAGGGAAAACTACTTTTGCTACCTTTGGACCACCTTCAGCTTGTCATATTTCAGGTTATATATGTTAAAAGTGTATCCCAGCTCTGGAAAACATGTTTAATCAGGGTTGTTTCAGTAATGGAAGTGGAGCTGGGCATAACAGTGCTCTTGAGGCACTCACCCTGTGACACAAGTGGATCTTGGCAAGTAGGTGCACTCAATGGAAAAGATGGTTGGCACTGCTGGGGCTACTCTTGGCAGCCCTGCAGCATCCCAGGGGTGGGTTTAGTCTCCCTGAGACACAGGATTAGTCTACAAGCAGCCCTCAAGTCAAAACTTCTTATGGTGATACAAAACCTCTGTGGGCTCACAAAACCAGCTTCAGGACAGTTAGATGCTGGGAACCTGAATATGCTGTTTGTCTTTGCTCTTCTTTGGTTAATTGTGGCACAGAATGCAAGTAAAGCCTAGTCAATGCAGTCTTGGGATGACTGGATTTTAAATGCTGGTTTTCCTGAAGTTTAATCTCATATGGAAGTAGTGATCCTGTTCCTGGTGAATTTAATGGCAAGGCATCCACTGACTTCAGCAAGGACACAACTTCTCAGAAAGACCATGCCCTTCCACCAGTAACAGCTTCACTCAGCTAAGAATTTGGAGACAGGTCATTAAAATAGCTAGAAAGGATGTTACTTTCCCAGAAAAAATCACTGAAATAGTTTTGAAAATTATTTTTCCGGCACTAATAAAGAAAATGTAATAGACCATTTTATGCTCCTGTCCTTAGGCTGTGCCTTATACTGTGATCAATATAAAAGAAAATGATGTTTCCTTGATTACTCATTCAAGCAGAAAATGAGTCCTTTTATCTGAAAATTTAGAAGTTTCCTGAGTAATTGGATAGCCTTTGTACATTTTCAATTTTTGATGTTATTGGGTAGTTTATGGTATTTACTAAGATGTTTTAGCCTAATCATTTTTTTGACAGGTTAAAATATCACTATTACAGTGGGAGCATTCTCCTGACAGAGGAAACTATTTAACAAATTAGGTGCTGAATACAATTTTGTGGTCAGCGATGCAGAATATACAATGAATGTACAAAAAATAGTTTAAATATCAACTAGAAGCTATTTATGTAAATTACACTAAAGGATCTTGCATTGTGAGGCTTTCTCTTTCTTCCAAGACCGCAGAAGATGCTGGAAGAAATAATATGAACATTGCAAATAAATTCTATAGAAATCTATCTGCTTCAGAATTACAGACTCTCCTTTCAGTGCTGAGCACGCTTTAAAAAAATAGAGTTTAAGATTTGAAGGAGAGTGGATTAACCAGCAGTATTCACTCAATCCCCTCTGGTTCTTGTAAAACAGACATCAGCCTTGAGGGGCATCCACCAAAAACAGGCTGATACCTTTCCAAGAGTTTGAAGGGAAGATCTGCCACCTTGGCCTGCAAGAGCCTCCCTGAGGCACATGAGCCCTGGAGTGGGTCCTTGTCTGGACTTGTGACAGCAACAACAGCAATTTGGGAGGTAACAAAGATCTCCCAGTTCCTGCACCTGTTGAAGTTTCAGTAGAGTGGTGGTTTAACTCCAGTCACCACATCCCCACTCAGCCACTTGCTCACTCTTTCCTCAGCAGTGGGATGGGGAGAGTTTCAAACTCATCCTCATTACCAGCCATCTCCCTTCCCATCTTTTAATACGATACATAGGTAACATTCCCTTAGTCTAAGGATCACCCCTGTCAAATGTCCATAAAATGTCCATAAGTGTTCACAATTGTCCACAAAATGCCTGATAAATTCATTTAGTCTGTGATTTTGGGCTCCATCATGGTGGTCTCTCAGGAGAGGAGAAATGGTGTGTTACATGGAGTTACTGGGCACCAAAAACAGCTCAGATCAGGTCACTGCTGCACTTGTAAGGCTTCTCTTCAACTGGTTCTGGTGGCTCCTGCTGTACTGTTTCCATAATTACATGACTACAGCAGCAGCCACAGCAAAAAGCAGCCACTAATGAACACCAGATACCAATGTATGGTCAGGCAAGCGAGCCCCATGGCAAGCACAGGAGCCTTCCAATTGATAGCCAAACAGCACTGACAGCTATAAATTCCATTGAGCACATTCCAATCAAATCTATTGTTATCTTGAACCCTTTGAGCCCCAAGCTGGGCACCAAATAGGAGTGTTGTGGTTTAACCCCAGATGGCATCTAAACATCACCCAGCTGGCTCATGCCCACCCCAGTGGGATGGGAGAATGAATCAGGAGGGTAAAGGTGAGAAAACCTGTGGGTTGAGATAAATACAGTTTAACAGGGAAAGCAAAAGCCAGGCATGCAAGCAAAGCTAAATATTGAGCACAGAGGCAAAACAGAGATGAAATAAAGTACTCTCATGTTTGCTTCTCAGCAACTGGCTAAGTGCCATGATCTTCCAACAGATACAGTGTTTGCTTGAAGGAGAAGTCAGCACGGTAAATATGCAACAGCTCACAGA
The DNA here is from genome assembly GCA_035221455.1 of Xenops minutus. Lineage (NCBI taxonomy): Eukaryota > Metazoa > Chordata > Aves > Passeriformes > Furnariidae > Xenops > Xenops minutus. The sequence continues at coordinate 56,546,124 of JAWWEE010000158.1, forward strand.
CTGCTGTTATTTCTACATTTTATTTGTGGTCCCAGGAGATGGGTGACTTTCATTTAGTCAGACATACACAGGCAGCTGCAGTTCTTCTTCAGTTCTGTAACCTGAAACGTGCTGCAGACTGTAAGGGAGAATAATTTCCTCCAGCCACCTTCTTCCTTCTAAATCTACTTCAGTTGTGCTAACTGCTGTGACTATTAGACCTCTGCAGCTCCTAGGATCAATGTTTAGCCATTTTGAACATATGTATTTCCAATAATTAAAGGATTCGGTGTGTGCAAGTTTAAAGTCTCTGAAAACTATTGAGTGCTTCTAAATATTGATCCTGGCTCAGTTTTGTTAGATGGTGCCCCTCTAGTGTCATCCTTTGAGAGACGTCATGAGAAACTGAGGTGGAAGATCCTGGAATGCAGACCTTGGCATGCCTTTTCCTTCTTGTCAGGAAGATAAAACTTTTCCTTTGGTCTCATCTCCTGTGGGCCACCCCTGTGGGAATTGGTTGAAACCTTCTACTTGGTGGTGGACTCTGCAATTGCATGAAATCATTGTTTGTCAGGGAGGTAAGGAAGTGGGGTGGGCTGTGCAGAAATCCAAAGGTCTTTTCTAAAATTAAAAAAGCTGGCAATGTATGGTAAATTCTAAGAATGTTTGAACAGTAAATGGTTGTAGGGCTCTTTTAAGTGTGCTTAGTGCCCACTAGATGGAAATGTTAGCAGAAACAATTTTCAATTCATATATAACTACCTTTGGAATGAGGTGCTTCAGGTAGGGATAGGGGAGACAGGAGAAGTAAAGACAGTTTTCTAGCTCATCCACAGAATCACAAAAAAAAAAAAAAAAAAAAGGCAAAAAAGCAACCTGGTGAATATCTGTGCCTTCCATCCTTATATTTTTCCTCAAATCTATTTGTGATGTTTTAGTTTCTTCTTTTGGCATTGGACTCTGGTATTATGTTCTTGGCAATTTCCCCATTAGCCCTAGACTGGATGTATTTTTATATCTTGTTTCTTTTAACTTTGTCTTCATATATATATATTTCTGGTTTTGGTTTTTGGTGGTTTGTTTTTTTTTCCCCCTCCAAATCTTCCAAAAGAGGTATGTTAGCCAGATGTTTTTAGTTGCATGTTACAAAGGTTTCATCTGTATGGAGTAATTGAATAGAGTCATTATTTTAGGTGTAAAAATTATTCAGGCATGGGCCTCTACTAAGAGGCCCATTTATTCCTTCCTATTTCCTACCATCATTATTACTGCACCTCTTCACAATGCTGCCCAGGCAGCAGATTGATGAAATAGGAAATTAATTGGTGAAAAGTCTCTAATATTCATGATTTTTTTGACAATTCAAGAGAAAATAGCTTTGAGAGATAAGTAAGAACAATGTTTACACTCAACTGCAGCCAGCATTTCTAGTCTCTAACCTAACTTTTTTAATTACATTCATAACTGGTGCAGCAGAAATGAGTGACTGCAAGTCTACTGTGTTCAATATTCAAAATCCTGTGGATTCTGTGAATGTCCTTTTCTGTCTTTCTTCCTGCCTTCTGGTTTCATGTGAAGATTCCTCAGAGTTTTGCCCTTCATTTTCTAGATGAGGAAAGTGATAGAAAGAGATTAAGGTTAAAATGTCAGGTTTCTCTCAATTTTCGGTGTTGATTTTATGTGTCCAGGTCCTGATCCTTTCAAGTGCACTCTGCATTATTGGACTTTCAGATGGAAGCTGCCCTTTGAAAACTAACCATTGTTGCTTCTTGCTTTCCACATCCTTCTTTTTAAAAAACTCTATTAACTGAGGGGTGTTCTAGTTGCTTTCCATTCTAGCAGAAAGTGGGAACAATGAAGTGTTCCTTTGTTTAACAATAATTGGAACATGGGAAGCTACTTCAGAGACCACTCTGAATGCAAGTACAAGCTGGAAGTGTTGATCTCCTTGTGGGTGGGCATGTGATTAAAATAAGCAAGGAAAGAGGCAACTAGAAAGAGGAGTGCTTTTAGTATGAGCTTGAGAGACAAACCAAAACGGCTTGGATCTTTTTGTGCAAAATATTTCTGGAAGAATAAAATGAACTTCTGAATGATTGCTACCCTGACCAAAGAAGAAGTGGTTTGCATGTATTCTGCAAATAAAACAGTAATATGCCAGAGAGAGGTGACTGCAGACCCCACATAGTATAAAAACATGGACTTAGAACAAAGCTTGACCATAAACACTCATAACAAAGTGGTTTAATGAGCACTTGGATTAAAAACATTAGGTGCATGGTAGTTTAGAAGTCCTACAGCTGAGCTCACCAGGACAGTCTTCACTTACATGCTGAGGGTCTTCTGTATTTAACTTCCTGATGGTGTAGTGAGCCACAGAGTCCCCTGCCTGAACTGTGCTCCAGGAATGGACACTTTGACTCCCTGGCCTCACTATTTATTGAGTTAACATGCTAAACCATAAAACCCAGGCTCCTTCTGGATAAACCAGGCAAGATAAATGACTGTGAAGACTGGTTTTTATTCTGTCAATGCATTGTATAACTCTAGGTGATTTTTTTTAAAAATTGGGTAGTCCAGGTGCTTATCAAGTACTACTCCATTGCTACTGCTCATGTAGTCAGGAATCTAGGTCTGGTTATTCCAGTTTTGAGAAACCAGGTGTCAGACAGGAAAAATGTCAGCATAGCAAGTGTGCAGCTGCAGCCAGTCACCCAGCTGATTATCCTTGTTGATCCCCTCAACTGGATAGCCAGGCTTCTTTGAGATTGTATCTTCTTTTTTTCTTGAAGATTTATTTTTTCAGTAGTTCAAGCAAGCGAGACTCTGCTACTTCCCTTGCCCCATTACACTTGCTTTAGTAAAGTAATAGGTGAGAAGAACATGTTCTATGTTAATACACTGGCAGTATATTTTATCTAAATTTATATTACGTTTAAATCCTATTTGCACTTAAGAATTTGCCTAAATTCTTAGTGATTCTGGATGAAGAGCAAACCTGTTTAGTCAAGGTATATACTGGTCCTCTATCCCTAAAGAGTTATCCTGGTTGAAAATCTGGAGCTACTTTTGTGGGGGGATGCAGAAGTCATGTCCCCACTGTAGGAATTCAACCCCTTCCAAAACATTGTCTTTGTATCAGAGAACCTCAGCTCTAAAACATCTCAGTACACCATCAATGTGCATCAGAGGCTGCTGTCTCATGACTCCACAGAATATGATGCTTACACTTCATTATTGCATTTATTATGGAGGACTGTTTTACGTTAGAATTCTTCTATTTGTTTCCTTGAGAAAGTGGTGGCTTTTTTTGGGTTTTGGTAAATTTTGATCTGGATCCCTTCTCTGTGCTATCAGACAATGAGAACAGAAGAAGAATGGCACTTCTTCAGGAAGGGTGTATTTTGGGCATGGATCAGCTGAATAGAAAATTAGGAAAGGGATGTGGTTTGAGAAGTGGGAGAAGGCTGGTGTAGAGTGTTACTGGAGTGAAATGAGTACAGGAATTTGTGCCATAGGGGAACAAGCTACCTGCACAGTGTGGCAACAGGGCCTTTCAAGCTCCAGAGAACAGAGTAACAGAATAGTTTGGAATAGAAAGGACTTTTAAAGGCTATCTAGTCCACCTTCCCCTGCAATGAATACCCTAACATTGTGTTTGTGGCACCTCGTGCTGGCTCCTGCTGCCCATCATCCTGGATCACATATATATAGCTTTACTTTCCTGGGTGGCAAAGGAGAGTTTTCTCAGAGGGCAAAGGAAAGAGGTTCCCAGTGGTTCTTAATGAGTTTGGGCAAGGGGCTGACTCCTTCACAATTTGGGATGATGGAGGAGGAGAGGTGTCTATAGAACGTGTGACCTCTAATTTTATCCAGTCTGTGCCTCAACCACAGCTGGAATTTCTCCTTGCAGGAATAAAAGAACTGATCAGATCTAACAGTTTGCAGTCAAAGGAGCAGTCTTTCTTCATCCATTCCTGCTTGTGCAGCCTTGCCTTTCTCTTGGTTTGCCATTTGTCTCACCTCTCAATGAGCAGATTCCTTTCCTTAGCCAAGCACTAAGATGAAAAGAAAGAAGGCAAAAAACCCACCCCTCTCTCCCTCCTTCTCCTTTCACTGGATAGCTTCCTATAAACTTCCCAAGCTGCAGTGACTTCTCCTGGTTCAGGGAAGCTCCAGAGCCAGCATAAGGGGAAGGGAGGGAGTGCATGGCCCTGAGGAAACAAGAGAGAGACACACACATTGCTGCTGGTGGTGGCAGTGAGCTGTCAGATAAGAGGAGATGCTAAATCCAACCTCAGCCAGTATCTGCTGCCATTGAAGACTGATTGTTTTTGAGGGGAAATTGAACTAAATTTGTTGCAAAGTGAGGTCTGATTTAGAAAACTGTAAATTAAAAAGATAATGTGGGTAGAGTCATCAGTCTCTTTGTGGTGACATTGAAAAGAGATACAGGAGTTTCACTAGCGTGGTCTTTGAGGTGATAAGTTACTTTCAAGTGTCTGTATTGATCAAAGAACATACATTTATTTCCTGAACAGCAAGAAAAAACTCCTTTTGGGTGATCTGACCACTGATGTGTACTGAGAGAAAGAGCTCATGCTATGAAAAGAGCTTTGTCTCTCCCATCTCCAGAGGCCAACTTTCCTGAAAGCACAAAGGCTGAAGAAAAAAAGTCTGGTTTTAGTTTGTAGGGACCAGGGTTGCTTCCTTTAAAACACCAGCTAGTAAGAGAGAAAGAAAAACTATATTTATTTTGTAATAGCTTCATGACTACTTCAGGATGTGTTGTGTCCTAATGGTCAGGTTCTGCTCTAGTAGCTCATTCAAGGCCAAGAGGTTCAGGGGAAGATAGAAGAATCTGCTGCAAAACCATCAGCCATGGCTGGGGGCTGTGTCTGGTAAGACTTAAACAAGGGCAGAAAGGAATTTGAGCTGTGGCAGGAGGGGAAATCCTTTAGACCTGACAGATCAAACCTCCTATTCAGTAATATCCTACAGTGTACATGGGATATGGAGACTGCTGTTTTTTTCATGTATGATTTATATAGAAGTATTGGATCCAAGCTGAGTCTCTGGAAACCTCAGTTTTCTACATTTAAAAACTTCAATTCAAAATGACCTGTGTTGAACCTGTATTGTATGAGGCAAATTGGAGGAAGAGAGAATTCTCTCTTGCACAGAATCAAGAAACACAAGTTCCACATTCTCAGACAGTGACTTTCAGCCTTTGACTTCAGTTGTCTGCTGCCAAGACTGCAGCTAATTGAAAAGAGAATAAAGTACTATAGCAATCTTGAATCCAATTGTATGTGGCAATAATTTAATGTTAAAGAATTTAAAACTTTAGATAGCTGTTTTCTTCTGTGTGGTGGTGGGGTGGAAGCTGTGGTAGCAAAGCAAGGTATTCACCAAATGGTGATGAGAACCTTTGTCCAGGATAACACAGGGATTGGTAGTTTCCTTCAAATTCTTTTAGGCATAAATTTGTTATTTGTTTCTGCAAATTTAATATTGCATCCTTCTTTTCCTTAAAATCTGCATCTTTTTATGGATATGTGAGATAGATGTTAGCTTTTTTTACAGCTATCAATAAGTGTCCTTAAGGAAAATGCCACAGCAGTTCAATAATAGGTATGTAAGGGCATGTAACCACTGATTAACATTGTCCGAAAAGATTCCTTCTGCAGTTCTGCCTTGACCTTTTTCTTCACTCCTCTTTTTGTGTGATCCTTTTACTATAACACTTCTAAAACCTGTGTGCAGTGGGAAAAATGTTCTTTGTTAGGTGAATCCTCAAGTCAAGCCACTCTTCAAAGTGCTTTTATAGTGTGAATGTGCTAGAAAGCCAAGCCATGACTGTGAGACTTGGGGTGCTAAATATAGTGGGAGTGCTGAGAAGTTGGTGCTTTACTCACAGAGTGTATGGACAGTGCACACCACAGAATGGGCACAGTGAATCCTGTGGCCACGGGAGCTGATCAGCCTTGAGTGATTTTAGGTGGTAATGGTGTAATCAACAATTTGAGTCTGGGACAAGACAATCATCAGGGATGGGCCTGATTTGTCAAGTAGGTAAATCTACCCATTTTACTCACTACACCACCGTTGTCTAAAGGAACTGCTTTTTGAATCTCTTGGCACTAATGTATTCTCCTTCATGCATTTTTACATGCAGGGGAGTGTAACAGCCTGAACTACATCTGATTTGAATAATTTTTGTCTTGTGTATTGTCTCAAGGCTCCTTGTAGCTGCTCCTCACGTCTGTGAGGCGAGTGCTGCTCCACTTACAAACTGCAGTAACTTGGAGTCCAATCATCCCTTTCTATGTGTGGAAATACCTACCTTGACACTCATTCCCCAGTAAAAACCTCTGAGGAAAATACATTAAAGGCCTTCATCTTATATTGTTTTAAGAGATACTGATTTACATTATATATATAGAAGAGAGAGAAAAGAACTTGACTTATTTTTCTTTGGCTACTGCCAACCTGTCCTTGATCATTTATCTGATTACTCTTTATTCTGTCTGGTTATCTGACACATTAAATCCTTAATACAATCTTAATTAGCCTTGATTTAAGGGTTTTGTTTATATTATCCAAAATACCTGTGGCTCCTAACTGAGAGAAGATCCGAATGAAGAGGGATGATACAATTCACTTCATGCCACTCCCAATGCTTATTTGGTATCCAGGTATTTAGAGCAAGGGCTTTGCAGGACCAGGGCCTGGTAGAGATTGTTTAAGGGTTATGCCAGGAGGTGAGGGGAAAACAGCCATTATATGTGCAAAAAACTAAGGTGCACTTCTATAGCATTTAGCAGGAAACCTTTACAATCTATCTCATTGTCATTGGGGATGGTAGGGAGTATGACTTTGCCCTTGTACAGTGTTAAAGGATTGTCACGGACATGAATAGGATTGGATAGACGCAGATCACACTCCATGTAACAATTAGTCATCAAAAAGTGCCGGCATTTAAATACCCTGTAGCTTGCAAAGGGCTTTATCTGTTAAAACAACGGAAATTTGAATTAAAAGCAGCAGTGTTTGGACCTGAAAAATAGTAATGAGAGGAGATGGAAGGCTCAAGAAAAAGCACAGAAAAACAAGGTAGGAAGGCATATCTGGTACTGAGAAAAATTGCATTAGCATAAAATAATTACAGGGAGGGTTGTCTGAGTGGACAGCAATATTACCTTGGTCTCGTCCTAGCTATGCTTGCACAGAAGATGCTGATAGCAAAGGGGGCAAAGCTGTTTCAGCTCATAATTCTGACAAGTGGTTTCAGAAAGTTGTGTAGACTTGGAGGTATTTTGAAGTCCAAATTCCAAAGATGAATAACATGAGGCTTTATCCAAGCAAATTTATTAGCATGTCAGCTTCCCTAGAGTGAATTAATTTATAGTCTGCAACTAATCAAGCATTTTCAAAGCAATCCCAATGTATAATTGAGAATTGGACCTTGCTGCCCGTCTTCAATTTTTAGGTTTTTTTTGTGTTTTTTTGTTTCTGTTTTGTGGGGGTTTTTTTCGATAAATGTTAACACAGTATGCTGGTTTGGGCTGGGGTGGAATTATTTTTCTTCATAGTAGCTGGTATGGGGCTGTGTTTTGGATTTGTGCTGGAAACAGTGTTGATAATTCATGGATGTTTTAGTTCTTGCTGAGAAGAGGGTTTTAAATTGCACAGCATCATGGCCTTTCCTGCTTCTCCTCCACCAGTGAGTAGCCTGGGCGTGCAGGAGAAGTTGGGAGGAGACACAACAGGGACAGCTGAGCCCAAGTGACCAAGGGGATATACCATATCATATGGTATGCATATAAAGCTGGGGTAGAAGAAGGAAAGAGGGGATGTTTGGAGTGATATGTTTGTCTTTCCCAGTCACCATAATATGTGATGAACACCTGCCTGCCCATGGAAAGTGGGGGATCAATTCCTTGGTTTGCTTTGCTTATGTGTATGCCTTTTGCTTTCCCTATTAAACTGTCTTTATCTCAACCCACAAGTTTTCTCACTTTTACCCTTCTGATTCTCCCCGCCATACCAACTGGAGGCAGTGATGTTTAGATGCCATCTGGGGTTAAACCACAACACTCCTGTTTGGTGCCCAACATGGGGACTGAAGGGTTCAAGATAATGATAGATTTGATTGAAATGTGCTCAATGGAATTTATAGCTGTCAGTGCTGTTTGGCTATCAATTGGTAGGCTCCTGTGCTTGCCATGGGGCTCACTTGCCTGACCATACATTAGTATCTGGTGTTCATTAATGGCTGCTTTTTGCTGTGGCTGCTGCTGTAGAGCCATGCTGCTGATGGCCTCACCTTGTGGTGGCTGGGAATATTCTGGGAACGGCCATGATGATGTGCCTGTGCTGGGGCATCACTGCTGTTCCTGTGCTGCTCTGGGCTGATGGAATTCCAGCGCAAACTCAAGTCAAAGGGATGGTGACCTGAGGATGAGTCCATATTGGAGCAGGACACCCCAAACTGTGTGTGGCCATGGATAAGCCCTTGTCAGAGCAGGTGAATCTCACAGCACCTGTGGCCATTGCTATGTCTGCACTGCAGCAGCTGTGCCTGTGAAGGGATTGTGGCCCAAGGATGTATCCACATTGGAGAAGGGACACCTTGAGGCACTTGTGAGTGGTGGATAAGTCTACGCTGCAGCAGGTACACTTTGAAGCATCAGTGGCTGGCCACGAGGCCATGCTGGACCACTTCCAAACTTGTGTCCATGGATAAACCCATAACAGAGCAGGTACATCCCTGGAGGGACTGCAGTCAGGGATAAGGTCATGCTGGAGCTGGTACATCTCTGAAGGTGTTGTGGCCCATGGATAAGGCTATGCTGGAGCAGGTGCACTTCAAAGTGACTGTGGCTGTCAAGTCTTAACCTGCAGCAGGTACAGCCCTGGAGAGACTGTGGCTCATGGATAAGGCCTCCTTTGGAGCAGGTACAACCCTAAGGGTCCACAGCCTGTGGATAAATCCAAGTTGGAGCAGGGGCAAAGGGAGAAGTTCATTGCAGTGTTAAACCACATAACCTGTCTCAAATGGGCCAGGGGTGGAGATTGTAATGGGAATAACTTTAAATTGTTCTAACCCATGACTTGAGTTGCTATATTATGGGAATTGCTATAGCAGAAGCCACCAAAACAAATGGAGGAGAAATCTTACAAAACCCAGTGCAAGTGCAGCAGTGACCTGACCTGAGCTGGATTTGGTGCTCAGTAACTCCATGTAACACACACTGTTTCTCCTCTCCTGAGAGACCAAAATCATGGGCTAAATAAATTTATTAGTAATTTTGTGGACATTCATGGACATTTTATGAACATTTGACATGGTGGTCCATAGACAAAGGGAATGTCATCTGTGTATTGTGTCAAAGGCTAGGAAGGGTGATGGTAGGTAATGGAGATGTGGTGGGTAGTGTGAGACCTGAGCAAGACATAAATGGTATGGGAGAAGAAGTGGAGAATGTGCTGGTTTGGGCTGAGTTATTTTTCTTCATAGTAGCTGGTATAGGGCTGTGTTTTGGGCTTGTGCTGGAAATAGTGTTGATAATTCACGGGTGTTTCAGTTCTTGCTGAGAAGAGGGTTTTATAAGGCATGGAGTCAAGGCTTTTCCCACTTCTCACTCCACCAGTGAGCAGCCTGGGGCTGCAGGAGAAGCTGGGGGTGAGACACAGCAGGGACAGCTGAGCCCAACTCACCCATGGGATATCCAGTATCATACAGCACCAGGATCAGAATATAAAGCTTAGGGAAGAAGAAGGGATGGACTCTCAAATTGATGGTGTTTGTCTTCACCAGTCACTGTTAAAAATGATGCATCCCTCCTTTCCTGCTTGCCCATGGGAAGCAGGGAATGAATGCCTTGTTTTGCTTTGTTTGTGTGGGTGACTTTTGCTTTACCTATTAAACTGTCTTTATGTCAACCCATGAGTTTTCTCACTTTTACTCTTCCGATTCTCTCCCCCATCTCACCAATGGGAAGTGTGTGAGTGGCTTTGTGGTGTTTAATTGCCAGCTGGGGTTAAACCATGAAACTCAGTAAAACAAAGATATCACCCTAAATAGCCTCCAGTTAATTTACTTTTTTTTGAAAATTAATGCAGTTACATTAAAAGAAAGCAACCCCCTCACCTTGTCTGTGTTTATGCATCTGGTGTTTAAAAACAATGCCAAAGGAGTGTATTAATTATGCTGTCCAGAATGTCTAACATGAGAACATTTCTGCTTCAGAGCAAATGTTAATTATGTTTCAGGTTTTCTGTGACAAAGATATAAAAAGTTTGATTTATCTTTTTAAAATCTCAATCTTGCTGCCAGAATTGCTGGTTAGTTAATCTTCAGATTTCTGTGCTACACATGAGAATGCTTGGCTTATAAAACGATTCCATCATGTAAGAGCTTTAACTGCAGTGAACGACAAATTCAGAAGCTTGTTATGTCAGAAAGGAGGAGGAGGAACTTCTGTTTAGGTCTTGCCTTCACAGGGAAAGGAAACACTGATAGTATCCGTGTAACCTTGCACTGATGAGCAGGCATCACATTGCTTTGGAAAGATTCATATTTGAGACCTGATGACTAAGTGGTGGTGGGCACAGCTGCTTTAGAATCACAGATAAAGGAGAGAAGGAAAACAAATCCAGAATTGCTATGTGAAAATCTTGCTGACATGTGATGCTGTCACAGCACTTATAAAGAGCAGAAATCCTATTCAGTGTCAATCAGGTACGTGCTATATTGAATGAAATATTTATTATTGTAAAGGGTGCCAAAGCTCTGCAATTGATAGTCTCTGGATTTATGAACAATAGCCTCTCTAAGTTAAATGACATGGTTAAATTATCAAGAGTTTTTGTTTTGGCTCCAGTGTAAATTTGTTCTTAAAGTCTAACAGTTTATGCAGATTAAATGATCTTTCAATAGGTTTGGTTTTTAGAAGTATTTATAGATACAGAGAAAATTATGGAAGTTTGCTGTATTTTAGGACTTTGGCTTAAGAATCCAATTAGAATAAGATTGCTGCACTGAGAGCAGGAGGAGTATTTTGGAACATACATTAGGGGATTGTTTTTTTAAGGGTTTTGGAAAACTCCACAGCTGAATATGCTAAAAAAGGATAATGCCTCTTCTTAGCATTATAGTATTTGGTAGGACCTGATCCAAAGCAAATTGAAGTTATTGGAAGTCTCCTCCCTGACTTGACTTGACTTTTTGAATTCCAGGTCTCAGACTGATAAATGTCTCAGGTTTTGTTCTTACAGTTGCTGTGTCTACTGAAGTAGTTTACCCATTAAAGTTGATTATATAGATTTACACTCTTCTAATCAGATCTTCAGTTTTGAGAAGGATATTCCTAATTAGGCAATGAGACCCAAGCCTGTTTCTTAAGTTTGTTTTTGGTACTTCTGAAAGGTTTATTTAACAGTAACTAAAGATTGTACAGCATGTGTGTAAATCTTCATCAAACCCATCAGAACCTCTGCCTGAATGCTTGTAAAAACTTTTGGCTAGCAATGGCAAGAATGATCTGGTCTTTAATCTTGGTTGTTTTATAACCAAGGTTTTATTAGAGAAAATAAATTTCACTTTGGAGAGGAAGGGATAAACAGCAAATTGTGCAGTTTAGACCCTGGAACCGGCTGATAAATGTGCTATTTCCTTTTGGGAAAGGGTTCAGCTTTTTCATATAGAGAATGATACACAATTACCATTGATGTGCACAGGAAGTTTTGATATGGTTATGGTTTGCATGAGAAACCACTTTAGAACATAAAGTCATCTACTATTAGATTCTGTTGTACTCAGTATTATCAGCAATCTGTTTCCTCATCTGTATCCTTGAAATTCCTTGCTCATCTGTTGTCCCCTCAAGAGAGGGAGGATTTTAAGACCGGTGTCTTTACTGAAGCAACAAATACATTTCATATTTCTAATTTAAAGCTTTTGAGCTTTTATTTGCTATTTGAGAACTCTGTTAAAATTTCTTTTTATGTTTGTGAACAAAGTCCAAGCATAGACTCTCTCGTCTGTGGCTATCCTTGTTTTTGCTTTCTTTTCTCAACTTTCCTATGGCTTTTTAAATAAGATGTAACTTACATTTAGCAGACACAGTGACTGTAACACAGTGTTAGAGGAAGATGGCTGTAATCATTCTCAGGCTGGTCACTCGTGTGTGTGTGTGTGTGTGTGTATAAGTGAACAGCTCAACTTCTTCAGGCTTTCAAAGGAGAAATAACAATAAAAATCTGGGACCTGAAGAGATGGAGCAAAACTGGTGCTTCTTTGGAGTTGATCTCTTTAATGCTGGGAATGAGAGTCAGTTAGCAGAGCTACAGGTATTGCTGGAGAAAGTGGAAACATGAAAACTATTTCATATCTTAGTGAATTTGTTTGCTGATAACTTGAAAAACTTAATGTATGAAAGGAAGAAAATACCCATGGTTTTAAAGGTGTTCTTAAAATGTTGCAATTGCACAATTGTCTTCAGTAATTCAGGCAGAGTGTCTCTAATGATGTTCTGATAAAGAATGCATTAAAATATATTGATTAAAACCACTGTAAATCCATGTTAGTATATGATCTCTTTATTAAGCTTAGTTTTAGTTCTAGTTCTTGAATATAGGCTGAAAGGTACAAGTAGCAAAGAGCTTACAGGGAGAAGGGATGGTGATTCAGGGGGCTGAACAGACTTTATACCCATTACTTTGCTGTGGTTTTCTTCAGTTATCTGCAACATGCTTTTGCCAGCAGCAAGAAACATTCACACAGAGGAGTTTGCCAGTCCATTCCTTGAGAGACAGGACATAGGAAGCTCAGAAAACAGAAATCCCAGAATAATTTCTCAGATTTCATTTAAATAAGACTAGGAGGATGTTACAGTTTTGTCTTAATTAATATGTTAGACAAATGTCCATTTGTGGGAATCATCAACAAAATTCTGACTGACTCAGCTGAGACAGGATTTTACTCAGAGTAAAAGGCAGGTTTTCATGCACAGTTTAATGATGAGACAAATCTAGAACAGCTTTTTTGTTTAAGGGACGTATAGAGAAACTTTTGTTACCTGTGGATGATGTTAAGCATATCTGATCTGGGATTTCATGCAGCATTATAACAGTGTTTCATAGTTTGAAAGGCAAGAAAAAGCAATGCCTTGGTTTCTGTGTTATTTCAGTGAATTAGTGATGATGGGGGAAAAGTTACAGCATAATTACTGATTTGTTAGGTGGTTGTAAGTCTTTTAAGTCATCAAAAATCAGGCATCAAAAAACTGTTGGAAAACCTCTTTGTTAAAAGAAGTTGGGATAAAATTGCAGGAAGAAAAACATTTAGACTTGAATTTGCTGTAAATGTGAAGATGCACAACAAAATGAATAAGATGGAAATCGTATTTTACAGAAGTTCCAATAAGCAAATTAATTTACTATATCTAAAACCAGAAAAGCAGCTAAAGGTGTTTTGCATTTCATACGTATTCATACACAGATTTCATTTATATACTATTATAGAAAATATTGTTTATTCAAGTTTTTTGACTAAAAAGGCAAAAGTTTTATAATTTTACTGTGTAAAGTTAAGAGAACCAGATATTATGTAAGGCAGCCTTGGATTTCCAAAGCATGTTGTCTGGATATGGAGTAATGTAAGATGTAAACCCCATCCCTGGAAGTGTTCAAGGCCAGGCTGGATGGGGCTTGGAGCAACCTGGACTAGTGGAAGGTGTCCCTGCCCATGGCAGGGGGGATGGAACTCAATGATGGAGGCCCCTCCCAACCTCTTCCAAACCATTCCATGATTCTATGATTAAACAGTCCCACAGTGAAGCAGGTCTCTCAGTATCTCCCAAAGAGCAGTGCAACCCCACTGCCTGCGTGGCAGTAGTGGAAAAGGGCATGTGGCACGTTCCTTTTGGACAGACACAACTGACTGCCTTGAAATCAATGCTGACAAGTGCTGTTAGTTGAAGAGGCTTTGGGATCATTGCTTAATAAGACCATTAGTAAAACAGACTCTTTGACTACCTAAATTAATCCTATAGCATAAATTATTTGCATAGTAAAGGGGCTATCTGGAAAAAAACATAGCAAAAAATATAATTTTATTTGGAGGAGGAGAAAGTGGAAAAAGGGATATTGCATACTGGTCTGGCAGGAAAAAATCCACTGCTTTTTCTTCACTCTGGGTCACCTAGATCTGGAAAAAATTATTCCCTGACAGCATTTCTGCAAGGAAGGTTTTCTTTTGCCGAAGAGACAACCATGGTTATGACCATTGCTTCTCAGCCTCATGAAGCAGGAGGTCATTTGAGGAGCCTGAGGCATGGCATGGTCAGGGGAGCAGCCAATGCATTGTGTCTGCCTAGCCAGGAGAAATTAAATCCTACATTTGCTGACTTATGTGCCAAATAGTAACTCCCACCCTGTCCTTTGGACCTATAGCAGGTCAGATCTGCTGGGGTGGTATAGCCTGAGCTGCAGATACCAAATTAGCTCACATCATTTGGAGATCTGTTCCATTTTTCTATCCACCTGTCTAATGCTGTTACCCGTAGATTGCCAGGGGGCAGGTTTTAGGGGCAGTTATGACTTTACTCCTTTGGCCAAAGGACTCTTAATCCCATTGCAGGTCTTTATGCCTAGTGATGGACACCTGCTGCCAGGGAAAATCTCTCATCTTTGCTTACTTCAGAAAGCAAGATGCTATCTATCTCCTCCAGGACAGTAGGATGTTTCAGTTCCTGCTCTATCCCTGTTGCCTGATTTACTTGTTTTTCTTCACATATTGACTTTTTTAGCCATCCTCCCTTTCCTCTCAAATTTCTGTCTGGCATGAGTGTGTTCCTGCCAGCTCTGCTTTCCATGTGCTGCTATATATCCTCACAGACCTGTGTGTGGGAACTGCTGTGGGGAAAGGGAATAATTGCAGCAGAATTTTTCAGTCCCGAATTTATTTATAATACAAGAGATGTTTAAATTGCTGAATGAGTAAACAGATTTTTTGAGTGAAAGAATCTCTGCCCCTGTGCCAGCTCATGTCTACATCATGCCAGTAACTTAGAGACAATTATTCAGTAGTCCTCTAAGCTGTGTAAAAGTCCTGCTGGGCAAAATGAGGCATTTTATCCATATAGTTTTGCCCTTTTTTTTGGAAGATAATTGAGTGTGGCGCTCTGCTCCTCAGCAGAGTCATACAAATTAAAGATTTCACAGCAACAAGTGGGGCCCCACAGGAGTCCCTGCTGGGATCAGTGTTATTTAACACCTTTGCTGGTGACCTGAACAATGGGATCAAGTGCACCCTCAGCAAGTTGGCCAATGACATCAAGCTGTGGGGTGCTGTCACATGCTGGAGGGGAGGGATGCTATCCAGAGGGACCTGGACAGGTTGGAGATGTCGGTCTGTGTGAACCTCACAAAGTTTTACGAGGCCCATTGCAAGGTGTTGCACCTGGGTTGGGGCAACCAGAGAATGAATTGGAAGAAGCTCTAGGGAGAAGAACTTGGGCTGTTGATTGACAAGAATTGCATGATCCAGCCCAAAATCTGTCTGTGTCCAGGGCTGTGTCCAAAGCAGCGTGGGCAGCAGGGCAAGGGAGCTGATTCTGCCCCTCTGGTCTGCTCTTGTGAAACCTCACCTGGAGTGCCGAGTCCAGATCTGGGGCCATCCATCATAAGAAGGATGTGGAACAGGAGAAGGAGTGACTCCAGGAGGTCACAAAGGCAATCAGAGAGCTGGAGCACCTCTCCTACAAACACAGACTGAGACAGCTGGGGTTGTTCAGCCTGGAGAAGAGAAGGCTGGGTAGACCTTACAGCACCTTCCAGTACCTAAAGAGCTGGAGAGAGACTTTTTACAAGGACATGTAGTGATAAGACAAGGGGGGATGGCTTCAAACTGAAAGAGAAGAGGTTTAGATTGGATATTAGGAAGAAGTTCTTTAATGTGAGAGTGGGCAGGCCCTGGCACAGGTTGCCCAGGGAAGTTGTGAATGCCCCATCCCTGGAAGTGTTCAAGGCCAGGTTGGATGGGGCTTGGAATAACCTGGTCTAGTGGAAGGTGTCCCTGCCCATGGCAGGGAGGTTGGAACTGAGTGATTTGTACAATCCCTTCCAACCCAAACCACTGACAGATTCTATTATGATTCTATGAATACACACTTTGCAAGTGACTAGAAGGTATTGGGGTAGAGGAAGCTCCCTGTACATTTGTTCCAGGACATTGTCATTAAGGGAAGAATGGTGATTGAAGAAATTCATTGCTCCTGGATCCACAGAACTGGTGTATTCCAGGCTGTTGGCACAGAGCTATGGTGTGATCATCAAACCAAGAATAAATTTTTAAAGAATTAGTTTAATTAGTTGGTGTGTGGTAAGAGACTGAAGTCTGCTACAGAGAGCCTGGATACAAGCACAGATCCCAGCTCCATGAAAATCTAAATCCCTGTGCTGCTCTTCCCTGCACTTGCTTGCATCAGAGGGAAGACACTCTCTTTTAACAATGAAGTTCTTATTGGGCAAGGGTGCTGTTCTGTGTACTGGCTTCTGCCACAATACTTCTGTGGATTGAAGTGTGATTGCAAAATCCTCAGAGAGATCCTTGTAATTGTTACTTGTGTAATAGTTTTGATAGATGTTTATTTTCTAATGGAACATGCTAAAATTTTCATGCTGAAATTCAAATACTGTTTTTGATTGACTACATATTGAGTATCTCCAAAGACAGAGATTTCACAGCCTTTCTGCATATCCTCCTCCTGTACTTAATCCTCACTGTGGAGAATTTTTCATACGTTGTACTGAAATTTCCCTTGTGCTGCCTTGTCACTGTGATCTCTTGTCCTGACTTGTGCACTTCTTCTGAAAAGAGTCTGGATTTTTTGTCTTTGTAACTCCACTTCAGGGTTTAGAAGACTGCAGTCTTGTATTCCTCTAACAAACCCAGTTCCTTTGGTTCCTCAATGTCATATGCATTGAGCCCTGAAATATATTTATAAATGTTTAGAATAATTTAGAAATTGTAAGTGTCCTCAGTAACTCAAGGGCTAATATAGGTCAAAGACTTCTCATTTTGCTGAAGTGTTTCAAAGTAGTATTTCCTGTGTGCTTTTGATCTGCAATATTTTCTTCAGAGAAGGTCTTAAGGTCATGGAGGTTATTAATTTTGCAGGAATGAGTACAACATCCGAGGGCTGGACAGATAGCTGTGCTTTCATTTTTCTTCCCTGTCTCCTACTTGTTGCATCTAGTCCTTCTCAGGTAATAACAAACTTGTTTACTTGTCTGCCTTCTGTTGGCAAAATCTGGCACTGCTGTGTTTAATGAGTAATGAGTTTTTCACAAAAGCTGAAGCACAAGTGTCATTTTGTGGAATGACTTTCCTCTAATGATCGCTTTTCCAGAAAATGATTCAGTTTATTATTGCAGTGAGTTGTGTAAAATGTAGCTTAACAGAATATTAATAGAATGCTTCACAGGATGACTGAGGGGCTTTGGCTGTGGGGTAGTGGAATGCACATTTGCTGAGTCACCTCTACTAAACCAAAAAGGAAGAATGATTGCACTTTAAATTAAGCCTAGCAGAGAAAAAGGTCATCCTGGTTATCTATTGCAAAAAGTCTTTACTCAAAATATATATCTGAAATTCTAAGCATGTTGTATTGTATGTTGATGGAAGGGTGCTGAGAACATCCATCACTCCCTTGCTTTTTTCAGTGTTGCGTTTTTCTAGGAAAGGCTATTGTATTGTGTACCCAACCAAGTTCTAAAACATGGCACCCTGCCCTCTCTACCTATTTTTTCGCTTTCAAACACTAAAAAAAGACCCCAACCCCCCCTAAAAAACAAGCAAAAAAATTAAATTAGTTTTTTCATACAAGGTTTCTAAAGGAATACTTGGTATAGGTAACATGCAGCAAGTGTCTTTTGAGTTTGCTCAGATAGGTCAGTTGGCTTAATTATTTACCCATGTATCTGTTTGATTATGACATCTAAACCAGTTCTTGTCTCTCATCTGGTGTGTCTTGCACGGTGACTCTCGAGATACATTCAATTGTTGTAGACTTATTTAAAGACAAGAAACTTATTTGTTTGTTTGTTTGTTTTTCCTGTGGAGAACATTGGTAACATCCCATTTTTTCCTACATCCTCACAGATAGCAGTGCCATCCTCTGGGTACTGGAGACAATGGAGCTGTTCTCTCTTATGTCAGAAGTGAATCCTGTTCATAGCGTCTTAGATTTGTGAATGGTAAGTGTTACTCAAGAAACTGGCCAGAATGGATCTTTACTTAATATAGTGGCATTTCAGTTGTTGAATATCTTGCTAAGCTAAACTGGCTTGAGTGGGTTGAAACGTTTGCAGACTCCCAGGAGACTGGAGTATAAAAATAATGGACACCTGTTCTGTTTCTGTGTTTGGTACAGATCTAGTGCAGTGCTGATTTATTTGGTCTAAATAATGTACTTTATAGTTGAATGTTGCTTTTTAAATCTTTCTTCAAAGGAAAAGGGAGTGTTGGGACAGGAGGTCACTTTAGGAAGTAGTTAATTTCTGCTTAATGAATAGTGCTTAAAATACAAGGACATTATACCAGGATGGAACAAATTTATTAGCCTACTGCACTACTTATTGTAATCCTTGTCTTAAATGTGGCTGTGCTTCTTTCTGAGCTGCTGGTGCTAGTGAAGTTTCTTTTCTTTGGCATCAGATCTTGAGATCTGGTTCTTTGAATCTTCAATCTTTCTTTAAGACATGTAGTTTCATAGTCCAGCAGTCAATTTTTAGACCTTCTGAGCAATAATTGACAATTTTAGCAGTTTCATCTTATTTATGAGGCTCTGGGCTTCCCATTTTAAACTCTGAGTATAAGGAAATGTGAACAATGGGATCTCATGTAGATCCATAATCTACTGTGGCTAACCTATTTTTGCTACCCAAGTTAATTATCTCAGGCCAATGCTGTTATTTTTTCACTATATTGCAGCATGCTGAAGACCACGAGTACAGTTTTCTTTAACCTCCTGGACCCATAGTCCCTTTTCTTGTAAATAAGTGTGTTTTTCAGGAAGGCTGTACTGACATCTCATGCTTGCATGAACTCTTGTCCCTAAAACAAACTTCACTCTTGCTTCTGGTGACTTCTGTGTATGTTTCTAAATACTGTGTGCTGCCCTTTGGAAACAATATATGTTTCTGCTGAAGAGGTCGTTACCCTGAATACACAGACCAGTGGATTCCCTCTGCAGAAAAACACGACTTACATCTCAGCTGATTTCAGTTCATAGAATTGTGTAGTGGCAGCTCTGTGTTCTTCCTGCTTCTACAGCATGCATTTTCCAAACGCTGAAGAAAACTACACAGTTGCCTGCTGCAAAATCTATTGGAGTATCAGAGCAGAGTGTCTCTAGCTGACTCTTAGAGAGATGTTGCCGTAATGCTGCTCAGGGCCTTCTGGTCCCTCTCTCCAAAGGGTTTGGGGTTTTCCTGCACTGTGTACCCTTCCAAACAGGGCACAGGGACACAGTAGCACAGACAGCTTTTGCTGGACTTTCTGGATGGTGTGGCAGTGTCCATGCACATCCTGAATACGTGCAGCCTCTGAGATTGCAAGGAGTGTACAGCTTTGCCTACACAGAATCTTCAAAGGCATGCTAAATCCAGCGTGCTCACTGGGCCCACTCATAGTAACCACTGAAAATACTCTTAAGAGAATTTCTTAGTTCAACCATTGGCTGCTAAAAATTATTTGAGTTACCCATCCCATATTCTGGGAGTGAAAGCACCTTTGGGATTGTCAGTGGTTTTTGCAGTGAGATTTGCACAATGCTTGGTTTCTCTTAGAGGAGACTGTGAAGCATCTGGGGGGCAGATGAAATGTGTAGGTTGTGTGAGGACTGAGGTCAGATTCTCCTGCTTTCCCTGCACTGGAGTTCCAGTCCAAGAGCTGCTGGACACAAACAGCTGCTGAGATATCTCATTTTCCTGTTTCCCACAAAGGAAAACACAGCAGCTGGGTCTGAAGTGCCTGAGCTGATTTAAATGAGTTCCTGGTTATTCCTCCTTGTATCTTCAGTTTCATCCACAGCGCAAAGTGAGAAGGGAGGATGGACTCTCAGCTACCCATTTTAGTCAAAAAGACTATTTCTTACACTTTTTGTTAATGCTTCTACTCTCAGTCCTAGAGTAGAAAAACATGTCAGTTCCCCAAGATGGCATACTGGAAATGTCAAATGGTTGAGAACTCTGGGGACAGGGAGGTTGTTGCACTTCAGTAAACTTGTGCAGGAATCTTCCTCATCTTGCTTTTTGGTCATGTGAGGTGAATAAAGGTAAGAACATTTAGTGTCTGTAGCTTGGCCACTTGTGGAACAGCAAACCTATGGGTGACTGTTTGATCATCTTGTGGGGCTGGGACTTGCTATTTTGGATACAGGATTGTTTTGGATTGCAATCTGTGCCTGTCTTCAGAGCTGGAATGAATTGCAGATGAAACTTTGAGTGAAGAATAAGGAAAAAACATTTTTAAATGCTACTGTGAAATAATGCTTCCAGGACAGGGATTATGTTTTAGGAGGATGCTTTTGGTGTTTTGTTTTTTTTTTTTCTTGTAAACTGTTTTTTCTCTCTTAAATAATTTGGATATACCTAAAACTGGCAAAGAGTATTTACTGTGAGCAATTTAGGGTCCCTGTTTTGATAGCTGAGCCAGACAAGAGGAAGGATGGGGAGTAACTGGGATGGAATGGAGCGTGGCAGGGGAAGGATAGGGAGTAACTGGGGTGGGATAGAGAGTGGCAGGGAATTAAAAAACTTCTGGACCTTATGAAATCACACAAGTTGTATTGTCAGCTTTGGAAATATCTGCACTGTGAGACTTCTGCTTTTCTAGTGGTTCTGTTCAGAGATACCATATCCAGGGACCTCTCAGTGGTGAAGTTGCATTGATTGCTGACATCCATTACATATCTTCCTCCTCTGTGGGGAGGGATGTGCAGTGGAGTTCTGGGTTTGAAAGGTTTAGGGGATACATGTGTGGGAGGGTTTCTCTGTTTTCAAAATATCTGCTCTTACATGTTTGAGATGGTAAGGGGAAATACCCTGTAGGACAAGGCTGAAGACTGTAGTGCAGTTACAGCAGGAGGTGGTGAGTTGTTTTAAACACAATTGATTTCTCTCTCATAGCTGTGGACCATGGGGTAATTTTGCCTCTGATAAAGAACAGTTAACAGGTTACTTCTGTTAGGATCAAAGTTGTCACCTTCATCTTCGTGTCAGGCTTTAAGTAATTTATTTATTTAAATGATTGCTATTATTTTTTAAGGGAGTCTGAACTCAATATGTGTCTTAGCCATTATTTTTAAGGATATTCTAGAAAGTGTGCTTTTTCTTAAAGGTAGTAAATTTGTACATTGACTGTTTAAGTGCAGTTTAATATGTTTTAATGAGACATTTTTATGTTTTCTAGTTTACAAGTTCCTTTTTCTTTATATAAAATACTTAATACACAGCTTTCTTACCTTTTTAGTTTTTATTTATTTATTCTTTTTTAATATCATCTTAGGATGAATATTTAAACAGCATTCTTCAACCTTGCTTCAAAATGTCCCTGTGTGCATCTTCTCACAAGGACTTCTCTCAGCTGCTGCCACTTCAGGATATTGGATGCAATAAAACAGAAATTAAAAACTCATCTGCCAGTGTCATCTCTCCAGTTCCCTACAGCTGCAATCAGTCCACACTGACAGCAGAACACAGTCCAGTCTGTATTCCCTCCTCTTACATGGAAAACAGGCACGAGTATTCTGCAATGGCATTCTGCAGCCCTGCTATGGTGAATTACAACATTGCCACCAACTTTGGGGATTCAGAGAGTGTGGCTGCGAGGCAAACCTCGAGCCCCAGCGCGCTGTGGTCTGCCCCTGGCCACCTCTCCCCTCTCACCCTGCACTGCCAGTCATCCCTGCTCTATGCAGAGCAGCCCAAGAGCCTGTGGTGTGAAGCAAGACCGATGGAGCCAATGCTGCCTGTGAGCAAGTCAGTGCTGTTTGTTGCTTTAAAACTTTGCTTAAAATTATTTATAGCTTCTTTGGTTCAAGTCTTTTCTTTTTACATTTGACTTCTATGTGTTGGTCCCTCTGAAAAACAAAACAAAGCCAAAAAAAGTCCACCAAACACCAAATTAGTCTGGGGTTTTGTGTTTTGGTTTTTTTGGTTTTTTTATGTAACTTCTGAAATGAGATTTTTTTTTTCCCAATATCTCCTTAGAGAACTATACACCAACACAAAGCAGTACAAATGCCTTCAATGTGGAAACTCTGTATAAACAAAAATTCAAGACTGCCAGGTACTACTTTGTGTAATAAAATTAAGTTTGCTCTGGCAAATTAAATCGTTTGAGTGAAAGATGTAAAAGTTCATTCTTTTTTACTATTCATGCAATGTTGTTTGAATTCCTTTTTTTCTTTCTTTTTTTCTTTTTTTTTACTGCATCAACTAGTTGTGAAGACTTTTCAATAACTTGAAATTCAAGGGAAATGTTTTCTTTGCTTTTTGGTTTTAGTATAAACGGTCACACAGCAGCATGCATCATGTTAAGAGGAGGCTGCTACTGAAAAAGTCTTTTGCTTCTTGTTGCTGTTCTCAGCTTACTGTGTTAAAGGTGTTGTGAACAGCAGAGTCCAGGGCTAAATTTTCAGCTGACAAGAAACTCTGTTTGCAAAACACGTTCTTGTTTCACACATTTTCTCATATTGCAAACCCTAGTTGGTGTGTAAATTGTCAGCTGATGAAATTACTCCATTCATGGGCACAACAGTTGCTGGATAGAAGAAAGCTCAGGCTGTTGCAGGTGCTGTTCCTGCTTTAGCAGCTGTATGTTTATTCACAGGGCTTCTTATTTAACTTCAGCAGTCATTTTGAGTATGAAAAATAGAGTGTCCTGGCAACAGTTTTAATTCAATTGTTGATAAAGGATTTGTGCTATTTTTGAGACTACCCACATTCCTTCCACAGTGGGTGGGCTTTATGCTGTCTGCACAGGACTAAGGCATGGGATCCACTTGTGCTTCTGACTTGTAGGCTGCACAGACCTTCAGCCCAGACACCTGACTGGTCACTACTCAGAGTTGGCAGAGAGTAGCAAGCAGTTCTGGAGTGCAAATCTGCTTTCAGGTGTAGCTGTGTGGATTGGAAGAGACAGTTTGGCTAGCACTTATATACAGAAGAATTCCCCAGGCAGGTCTGATGTGAATAGGGCTAACATCCAAACTATTCCCACTTTGGTTAAGGTTCCAAAACTTTGGCAGCCCCGGGAAGGCTGCTGTAGGCTAGTGTTTAAAGCTGTGCAGATGATGGGACAGCAGCTGGACCAACACAAGAGCCCCTGTCTGATGCTCTGCAGTGCTCTCTCTACATAGACAGGAGGGAAACCAAACCTGCCACGCTAGAGTTTAAACAATTCTGTTATTTGTATAGATTTATAAGGGCTATTGGTCACGTAGCTGATGATGACCAAACTTAAAGAGAAATCAAGAAAATCTGGAGTATAAACTTTTTTTCATAGAATGGTTTGAGTTGAAAGGAGCCTTAAAAGACCATCTTGTTCCAACCCCCTGCCATGGGCAGGGACACCTTCCACTAGACCAGCTTGCTCAGAGTAGTAGGATGGCTAGGAGAAAATCACTGACTAGTTAATTAAAAAAAGTCTAGATTCTTTCTATGGAAACACAGTATTTCTATATGGAAACCATGATCATAAAATAGAGAGGAATACTCAGAGGTGTAAAAACATAAATCTTTCTCCATGGGGTTCCTCTGCAGCAGCCAGAGTAAATCCCCCATTTTCCTGCATCCTTTGGTGCAGGAGCATTGTGGGCATCCAGCCAGCTACTGCCAACTCACCTGGAGGACCTGGCAGCTCATTTGTCTGTGAGCATTCCCGAGTGCCCCAGTGCCCAAGGTGCTGGGAGGTGGTCCCTAAGCACGCGTGGGGATTGCCATTGGTGTGGATACGCTGTCTGAGCCTGAGAGTCTCAGGGTAAGGAACGTGCCCCTTAAAGCTCTGGGCTGTTGGCTGGTTCTGTTGCCCTTAAAGACAGCAGTAACAAACTGCTGGGCTCTGAGGCTCCTGCTGTGCTGCTGCAGAAGGGCAGCTCTGATGTCTGTTTGGCCTGCAGGAGGAATTTGTTCCAGATGGTTCCTCTGTGTGCAAGCTGTTTTGCCACAGCCTGTGGAAGCCTTCCAGCTCGCGTGTGTGCAGGGTGGCTGTCATTAAACTTTTAAGAAAGGAAAGAAAAAGTGTTTTTTAAAAACACTTTCATAACTGGAAGGTAAAAAAATCAGAGTTCCTCACTGAGATGTTACGGTCTGTGCTTTTTCTTTATTTTCATCCATAACATCTCAGTGCTTTAATGAGGGCAATAAATACAGCATATCAATCAGTCACAGGGTGGCTCTCCAGCTGATTTTGAGTTTCTTCTGACCCTCACAACTGGATCATGATTCCCAAGTAAAGCTTAAAATTGTACCTCTTTTACTAATGTGAAATGCAAAATAACTTTTGCTTTGAGGTACAGGGAAACAGGGAGGTATAGCAGTGTTTTATCCTCCTTGCATTAGCAGCATATTAGGCATGTGTGATACAGTCCCTTTACTCTAAGGGAGAGTTCCCACTCACTGGTATTCCCGGCCTGGCAGAAGGGGAAACAACTCAGTGATTCACCAACCCATTAGTAGGGGAGTGTGTGTAATCGAAGACCAAGCTCATTAAACATATAAACACTCTTCTGCCCTGCAATATCTGAATGAATTAACATTTTTTAAAAAAATCTTTCAGTAACTTAATTGTACAACAAATAATTTTTCTGTTTTTTCCAAGAAACACTTTTTATTCCTTTCTAAATTTTCTACTAGGGAATTGGAGCACGTTCTCCTCAAACACTTAGGAACTTGATGATTTTTAGTTGGCATGTGGGTGTGTTTGTCCCTACCTCCTGTCATGAAACCAGCACAAAGTCTGCTTTTAATATTTTAGTTAAACCCTCTTTGACAGCACTTTCAGCATGTTTCTACTGTTCTGTTTAAGCTTGTCCTGTAGAAGTCATAAACTATGCTACCTGCTGTCTTATCCCAAGTGATTTTATTTCTTCTCCTTAAGGAGGATGAGGAAAATTCTAGTGTTTCTAACTTCTGCCTCTGTGATTAAGTTTATACCTATAAGTTGGCTATGCACCTTTCCTTTTCTCAAACTGCTGCTGAGATTTTGCATGACAGTATTTTCTATTTAGAAATGTTGTATCCTGAAGGCACAGTGGGCTAAAACCACCAAGAAAATGACATCCAGATAAAAAGGATTCAATGGATGTACTTCCTCTACCTAAACCCCCATATTACTGATAATCTAAGTTTCTTTCCTCTTGCTGTTTGTTTACAGGATCTTGGTGTCAGGAATTGGCTGTTATTTCATGATTTTATCCTGTTTTCATTTTAATTCAGTCACTAAGAATAGTTCCTGTACGTTGGAATTATTTGCAACACTTCAGGAACGTGTATATCTTACTAATTTATATAGAGCAATTTTTTCATTTTTTTTGTATTAAAGTGTTTTATTAATTGTGTTTCTCCATTATTCTTGTATTCAAACTTCCTTTTGTTTAGCAGGAGTGTGATCAACATGGGTCATCCTCTCAAACAGAAAGCTTTGTTTAATTTCATGAGTTAATTTTGTGGGCTGAGATTCACAGCTCAAGTTTTTTGTCTCCAGAATGTCATTGAACAAATAAAGCCTCATGTAAAGGATGAAACACTTGAGAATAGATGTGCAATGTAATTTTACCTGACAAACAGTACGAACTGCAGCTCTGTTCATTGTAGCATTTATCCTATCAGTCTGAGCTGTCTGAGTTCTCATTTTCTCTGTGAAGCTTCCAAAAAGTGAAGTCCACTTGCTTCACAAATTCCTGGACTTCTACGTTTTCAAGAATTCTTCGAGTTCCATCAGCATTCCATATGATTTTCCTGGGGTTTGTGTGATTGACATGCCAGCAGTCCAGTTTTTTGCCTTTGAGTATTTTAAAACCTTATAGTCTGTCACCACTGAAAGCTCAGGGGTCAGACTACATGCTTTAAATTACCTTATCAGAAAAGACTTAACAGTGTGTCACACCATCAGAAATAAGAAGACTCTGTAGAGAGAATAGAAGACAAGGGAAAATTATGAAACTCTTTGCAGTGCATATTTAATTTTTTTCTCTTATATAACAGATTTTTTTCTTTTCTATCAGAGAAATATTAAAAAGAAAAACTAATGGCAATGACTGTACAAGCCCAATTGCAAATAATCCTGGCTCAAAAAAGGATGCCCACTTCTGTGCAGTCTGCAGTGACTATGCTTCAGGATACCACTATGGGGTCTGGTCCTGTGAAGGCTGCAAAGCGTTCTTTAAAAGAAGCATTCAAGGTAGGACAATCAGCTTCTGATAATTTTGCTCAAATAAGTTGTTTCATGTGACCAGGGGCTGTTGCAGTTGACCTAGAAGGTCTGAAATCCTGGTGTATGGTGCTGCACTCTGAAAACAGAGCAACACATTATTTGACTGCTCTATCTTTTGGCTTTGATGTTACCAAGATCTGGAAACTCTACAGAGTGAGTAATTGATTTCTTTAGAGAAGACGTGGAATACATGGCATGGGGAGGCCCCACGGAAAAGTTCTGGATGGGATGGGACAACAGACCTGTGAACCTGAGAGCAGTTTGTGTCCCAGCACAGATAGAGTAATTTGGAATTTGTTGTCATAGACTCAAAGTAGGTAATTGTCTGGACACTTTCCTTGCCAGAAACTATTCTTGACAAGTGTATATTGCCTGGAGCTGTTGAGTCATAGCATATAATATCTACACACTATGTAGGATATAAAAATATGTGTAGCACATATTAGGCCCTAACCTAATTATTGTTAATACTCAGGCCTCCACCCACTAGAGCCTACATTGTAGTGTCTCTTACTCTGCCAGATCTCTCTATCTAAGACTTCCGTGTTTAAATTCTTAAATATTGTGTATTTAGTTCAAGTTTGCCAAGTGGCTGCAGTGTGAACAGGGCTCCATGTTTGCTGTCCCAGGCAATGGAAGTCTCTTAGGCACCGTGTTGCAGATTTGGAGCCATTTATTTCTTTAAATATGGTCTAGTTATCATGTTCTTTGTCCTCATCTGGAGCCTCTGGGTGGAAAATTAATTGTACTGACATTGGATACTCCACGTGGATACCAACACAGAAAATCCTGTCATTTTTTGGTCACTATGTTCACCTTCCTCTTCTGCCCAGAGAGCTTTCAGCAATCTTCAGATATTTTCTTTTGGCTCAACATGGCAGAACTAGTGTCACCATGAGAATGAAATGTAATTCAAAACTTATTTTCCCTTTTGAATTTATTGTGCAAGTTCTATAAGCTGGTGTGAGTACTTTTGACTTCTAAAATAATTGAAGAGAACTTTTTCTCCAGATTGTCACAAACGGAGACTGAATTGGATCTCAAAGTGTTTTCTGTCAAGTAAATGATTTGCCTGCTCTGCGTTGCTCACATGCACTTGGGCCATCAACAAGTTACCCACTGTGGTCTTTTGTACACCTCAATGTACCCTGTCAGGCAATGGTGTTTGTAATTCAAAGAAAAGAAACTCAGTGCTTGGCATAAAACACTATCAAGCACTCAGCTGCAACTGTTGGTATGCAGGATGTTTCTTATTAAAATAAAAAACTCCTGGGGCTACCATAGGCCAAAATGTTGGACTAAAGTCTAACTAAAATTAGATGGTATGACTGAGCAATGGTGTGTGGTCTCCTTGGCTTGTCCAAGTTTGTAGTGCAGTCTGTTTCATCGCTGAACATCTGCCTGCAAGCTAAATTATCCCAAGGCCACAAGAATTTTCAGTCACTGTATACTCCTCTGTGCTTGGGTTATAGTGCAACAGAGAGCTTCCTCCTCCTTTCCCCCCCATGTTGTGTGAAGAGTGATAAACAGTAATTTGTTTTTCAGGCATATCTGCCAGTAGGAAGTGGGACAAACTGTAACCTGATTGCTTCTTTCTAAAATTGTCAGTTCAAAAATTCAAGGTTAAAGTAATTTTAATTTTGCAAGGAAATAGTCACAATGGTTTGGCTAAATAATTACTCTTGGGGACCTGAACTCTTGGACTTGCATCAAGGGAAAAAACCCACTCTAGTAGCTGTATCTTTACCTGATCTATTATTACAGTTTGAAAAAAAAAAAAACTTAAAAGACAACCTGGGAGAAAAGACATTAAGAAATGTAAATGACTGCATAATTTTTGAATCCTTTGGTAACTGCTGCAAGAGATAGTTCCAGTATTTGGCAGGAGATGACTTGGCTGTATTTACAGCAGGAGCATACCCAAGTCCAGTTTACAGTAATAAACCTTTGGACCAGATTATTGATTAATTAAATGCAACAACATAAAGAGGTTTGGATGGGAATGAGGTGAGACTGGAGAGAAGGAGAAAAAAAGAGGCCGCAGTGGAAACTGATGAAAATAAGAGAAACACTTGTCCAGAATATCTAAAAGTTTTACCTTCTACTTGTGCTTTTCTTTGTGCTTACATTATGCATTATTTCTTCCTGGTCTTCCTCTCTTGGGCCTTTTTTTTTATTAACTTTGGTCCAGGCTCAATCCTCCAAAGGCTTCTTCATTCCTGGCACTCACAATGTCAGAGTTCAGTAAATAGAACTGTAGCTTATTTAAATCTTTGCACGACTGAAGCTGTGTGCACTGCTCTTTTCATCTCTGCTGAGGAAAAAGAAATAAAATCTAGTGTCTGCCACCTGTAGAGTCCCAACATACAGTAAGAAGTTGGAGGTTGGGAGCAAATTTCCACAAGAATGTGTGTTCCATTTTCAAAAATGAGTTGCTGTTAGAACATGCTTGGTTATCTCACAGTTATCTCTGTAAAGCTGGGCTATGTTGTCTGGTTAATTTTGAGGCCACAGATTGATGTTTTTAATATAGGATATATATGCATTTTTTTTCATCAGTTAAATTAATGGAGCTTAGACATATGTATATGAAAAGGCTGAGATGCTTAAAATCAAGAGCAGTCCTGATTTGGGACATGACGAAGAGAGATGGTTGGAAATGTTAAACTTTCTCCTCCTGCTCTGCTGCAGGACACAATGATTACATCTGCCCAGCTACCAACCAGTGCACCATAGACAAAAACAGGCGCAAGAGCTGCCAGGCGTGCCGGCTGCGGAAATGCTACGAAGTGGGAATGATGAAATGTGGTGAGTTTTGCATGTCTGTGTTATTCTGGGGGTGGGTTTCTGGCTTTTTATTTTTCTTCTTCAGCCAATTCTGTATATATAATTTTTTTTCTCTTTTTTTCTTGAAATCCTAAAAAGGCACAACAGGCAATTAAAGCAAGGCTTAGGCTGGTTTTGTAGGAAGGAACATACTGATTCTTAAAGCAGGAGAAGATTTTTAATTTTCAGAAGAAAAACTGTGGGAAGGGGCAAGGTGTAGGTTAAGCATGTGAAAACCACATAACCCCTGCAGAGCTCCGGGAAGGCAGGTTATTTCCATGCTGTGTTCTGCAGAGTGGGAACCCAAGAACTGCTGCTTCCTGAGCCTCAAGCCAGTCTGAAATCCCTGCTACCACCAGGTAAAACAGCCCGTGCTGTGCTTGGCTGATGAACATACTGCAGGAACAGCGGTGTCACATCAAAGCAGTAGTTAATTAACTCAGTATTCTGCCTCCAACACTGGCAAGAGTGGGTGCCTGGGGAGGAGTGTAAAAATGAGAGCAGACCTATGTGAAACTACTGCTGACAGCTCCCAGCTTCCAAAAATCAGCAGCTGGGGACATTAATAGAATGGCAACTTTTCCATTGTCCCTCTTTTTAATCTGGTAATCTCTTAGCATCTACAACATCTCTCAGCAGCTTGACCACTCACCATGTGAAGAACCAGCTCTCTGGTTGCCAGGCTTGTTTTGTGGGGCTTTGGTGGGACAGTGGGAGGGCAGTTCTTTTTTGAACAGGCTATCTTCAGATGATGGCCTGTAGCTCTTCTACCAAAAGAAGTAGTGAACAACCACTGTTTGTCACTGCACCATACAGAATTATCCAGCCTTTTCTGTTATTCCTATCTTGTACTTAGAGTGATGTGACTTCGATGTGGTTGTACGTTTATAGATGATATTTTAAAGGTTACATTTAAGAAAAAAATAATTTGAAAGACATTTCAATATCTAATGTATGTTCACAGTCAAGGTTTGCTGTTTCTTATAGATTCCCCCATGTACATGCTAGAAACAGGCTGGGAATGTAGGAACAATGGAGTGGAAAGCAGAAGGTCACTGTACTTGCTCTCCATGATTTGCAGGTCTGCATCTCATTTAATCCCATTTAATGTAGATACTTATTTCTATTTCAAGGCTAGGTCCTGTTTTCATCTTCTCACTGCTTTGATCTGAAGGCTGTTTGAAGAATATAAATCCTTTCATTAGGAACATTCTTTAGCCTGCACTTATTGCTGGAAAATTAATAGCTTTTTGTTCTTGTGGCAACGTTGGTTTTTAGCTTTTATTTTTATTAACAACTCGGTCGTGTTTAGGGACTGTATCATATCCCCTCACAACCTTCTTGCAAAATAGGAAAGGAGATAGGATCTGGAAATCATGAAGGTAGTTTGTCCCTCAATCTGCTCCATGAGGAGATAACCCAATTTACACTTAGATGACCAGAATCATGGACACTATTCCTGTGAACTCTCCTCACTGCAGTAGCATTAATACATTTCTCTTTCTGCAGGAGCTTTTCCCCGAGCAGAACCCAGGATCCTATTTGCCTTTTTCACGGTAACATCCTGCTGGCAGTTCTTAGTCACACGATGATCTCTTAAGATTGCAGCCTCCCTGTTCATTTCTAGCTGATAACTCCCAGCGTAGAACTGCACTTTCAATTGCTCCCTGTATTATTTTTGTACTCCTGAAGTACATTTAGTTTCTTTTGCTAAAGTCAGATGGTTCTTTCTATGTGAAGCTCCTGTCTTCTCCTGCAGTGATGATGATTCTCAACTTCACTGGTGTTCTTCATTAATATGGTCTTACCTCCAGAAAGGAAAGCTTGTAATTAAGACTCTCTTCAAAACCTTAACTTCTGAATCACACCACTGTCTTTTGTTCATCTTTATCATGAGAATTTTACTCAAAGTTTTCCATTGGATGTTCCTATCAGATACCACTTATGGAGTTGGAAAGGTTTTGTAAAGATTGGTCCCAGAATGACATTATAAGGTGGACCTCCACAATGCTTGCCTGAAATTAATCCTTTTATTCTGGTTGTCTAGAAATTCCTATTTGTGCTTAAACCTCATAGGCACTATGGTATTACAAAAATTATAGAGTATACTTGTGTCCTACCCTGGGTTCCTTTTAATCTTGGCACATATTCACAAACATGTTTTTCTACAATAATGAATATTTACAGGACATGAATGACTGTGCCAGACAAAAAGTGACAGATTGAAACTCTAACAGGAAAATAAAAAATAATTGTATTTTTTTAAAAAATATTTTTTTAAATAGTAGCACTGAAATTTGAGACTCTTGAGAATTTAATTTGAGAGTCTCAACAATTCATTTGCAGAAAAAGAAACATGAAAAGTAGTCAGAACTGTCTGAATTGCCTGATGAGTTGAGGGACACCTGTAAGTAGTGCTGATGTATGGACACATGGGGACAGACATTTAAACTAGACAGACTTTAAGACTGTATTTCCTGCCTGAAATGTAAATGCCATTTCCTGCAGAGCAATTATCTTTCAAATGTTTTTTTGTTAGAGCCATACTTTAATACCATTTTTTTACTGTAGAAAGCCATAAAAGAGTACACTTTCTTTTTTAATGAAGGCTTTCCCCCCTCTCTGCTCCGTTCCCAGGTCACTTAGTGAATGCATTGGTTCACATCTGCTAAAACCCTGGATAGGATAGAGTGGTTCATAAATGCTTTTTTGCTCAGTGGAGACTTACTGTCCAGCAGAAGTGATAAAAGAAGATCAAACCTCTTAGCAGTTTATTAAAGCTCTTCCAATAAAACTCAGCACCGTTTGCATCAAATCTTTAAATCCTCGTGTTGCTTATTATTGATAGACACCTTGAGAAACAACACACACACAAGTATGTGTGTGTATGTAACATGCATTTCTGTGTCTAAATATGATTAGGCAGTACATGCCATCTTTAATACAGTAGAAGGCAGTAGAAAAGTGTTGCTTTGGAGTTTTCTGGTCTGTAACTCTCTTGAATGTCATCACCTTCATAAATATTGAGAAGTCAGTGCAGCAAGGCACAGGTATTTTGGTGGAGGCCAGCTTGGGAGTGCCTTGTATTAAGGTGATAATGGATTTTCTTACAAAATATACCATCATTGGCAAAAGCACAATGAAGATCTTAGGCGTTGCATCTGCAATTTTCTCTGCAGGAAGTCCATGTTCCCTGCTCTTCCAAACAAGAAAGCTACCGCTAAATTTTGGCACCAGGACTAATAACAACCGTAGAAAAATAATCACAAAAAAATTGCATTGTCACCAGGAACAAAAAAAACCAGAAATACCACAGTAAACTGTGCCCAGCAAACTCGAATAAAACAGATCAGGACAAAACTGATCTTATCTTGGACCTTCCTGGTGTTTACCTGGGGAGCTGAAATGGACAAAGGTAGTGAAGGAGAGAGAATTTG
Organism: Xenops minutus; assembly: GCA_035221455.1. NCBI lineage: Eukaryota > Metazoa > Chordata > Aves > Passeriformes > Furnariidae > Xenops > Xenops minutus. The sequence continues at coordinate 56,578,875 of JAWWEE010000158.1, forward strand.
CTTCCTCCTTTGCTACAGCGACTCTTAGGGCAGCTATGCTCTGCTTTGCTTATTTTCTTGCTGAGACTCAAATAGAACTTCTTGTATAAGGAGTTTTCAGTTGCCCTGTCGAACCAGACTCACCTTTTAGTTCCCTTCTCTCCCCCACTCCTGTATCTTTTCCCCCATGAGTCTGTTCTCAACATGTTGAAAATGTTCCAAAGATACAGCTCCTTTCAGCCCACACCTCTCCCCAGGTGAGGAGGCTGAGGAGCCACACTCCAAAGTGAAGGAGAGAGGCTGCCCTGGGATCCTGGCATCATTCAACAAGCTGGCAGAAAGAAAACCAGGTTTCTCTGTGCGCTGGTGGTTCAGGGTTTGGCTTTGCCCTGCATGTGGCTGCTCTGTGCAGCTGAAACACTGTAAGGTACTTTTCACACAGAAAGTAAGCAAGGGGGAAATGGTTCATGGTGTTCTCTGGGCATCAGATGCATTAATTGCATGTTTGTTAGCTATTACAGAAATTGCTGCCATTTCAGCTCATGTTCTCATGTGGTGTGGCAGACTGGCAGATTCTTTGTCAGGAGCTCTGCTCTGGCATAGACACTCACCAGAACATTTGCATTTGCTTTCAAAGGTGACTGGAGTCATAATGATTTACCAATGTGTACTGGAGCAGGGTTTGAGCTTAAACACTTAAAACCCCCCTGATTATAACCTATTCAGTGAGGTAGAAACTGCAGTTGCTACTGAACTGGTTAGTTACTCAAGCAATTGCCAGGGACCAAAATCAGTACGAAGAGCAGCATGCGATGGAACTCCCCACTCTATCAGACAGCATTTGTGATCTTCAGAGGATTTGTAAAGCAGGAGTTGCTTGGAAAAGAGTGTTTCACTGCCAGTAATACCTGTTGTGGCTTGTTCATGGCCAATAGAACAATAGGCTCATTTTAATGACTTCTTGTCATTGTGCCTCATTTCTTATATTCTTGTGATCATTTACTCATGTAGCTCAAGGTCTTGCCCTTGGTTCAGCATTCTCAGCTGAATACAGCTATTTTCTTGCACAAAATAGCTCTAAATGAGGAGAGCACGGTAGGAAGAATGAGAGATTTGATCATTTTGCACTCCTGCAATTGCCTGAATTACCTTTGCAGGAATGAATATTAGCTATTAAATATTATTAGGGAGTTGGTGGTAAAGTCAGAGATAGTCCCTGATCTGGGAAGCTGAATTTTATTACTCTGCCTTTACACACATTGATCCATATCTCTGTGTCTAGTTAAGTCAAACATCAAGCTGATTGATAATTATTTACAATATATAGTTTTCTAAGCACTTGTGCCTGTTGGATGTTAGTAGATGCATAGGTAAAATTTCTCAGTCCTGCCTAAACTTTGGATTTCAAAAGAAAGCTAAGAAGTTCCTTTACATTGTTGAAATGTGTTGTTTTAGTTGGAAAAACTGCTGGGTTTGGCTGTGTAGGCTGACTCACAAGCTTAAATGTTGTTTTCTTTTTCTTTAAATACAAGCAGAAAAAATTTAAAGTGGGAATAAATAGTATCTCTTAACTACTGATGAGCTGTGTTTTATGCACACTGTTCAGTGAATCAGCCTTTGTCTGCTTTGGAAATATATGGTGATTAAAATATACAATCCATGAATCAGAATATGCTTTGCTTGGGTTTCCTCCCCCCTTTTTTTAATGTCACCAACTATATTTTCTTTATTTTTTTATGCAGAAATGTTGTAACGCTCCTAGTTTGGCTTTCTGAACTGGTGTTGTGATTGTAGAAGGTGGCTTTATGCTTTAAAGGGAGCATTATTTTTATAATAAGTACTGGTAATATATGAAACTTAATTTAGTTAAATAACTTAAAATAACTTAAAGAGAATTGCCAGTTCCCAGTAAGAACCCCTCACAAATAGTGAGACCTTGAATAGTCTCAATATCACAACCTGACTGAATTATGTGCAAATGGAAATTGTGTAAGATTGTGTCAATTAGAACAGGATATTGGACTACTTTTAATTACTTTTTAAAAATTTAATTGATTTTTTTTTTCATCTTCATTAAGGTACCTGATAATTTACCTGTGTGTTTATATCTTGGATAGGCTACAAAATGTTATTTAAAGATCTTTACAACAGTGAATTGGAAAGGATAACTCAGATTGTGGTACCAAAGACCTGGTATTTTCAGTGCCACAGAGAAGTCTGGGTGACAGCATAACAGAGCTGCCCAGAGGCTGTGGAGTCCACAGGAGGGCTCTTGGTTCCCTGCAGTGCCAGGAACTGACCTAGGCTTTCTTGACCATATGTTGCTACTGGCAGGTGTGTCCAAACTGCTGGAATTTTTTCCTTACTGTGTCATCAGGCATTTGCTCCTCTCTCCAGTTCCCTCTGAAACTAGGTTTTCTGACATTTTCACTTTAGATACAGTCCCTACCTGAACAACTTTCCATGTGTTTAATTAAAAGACTGCTGTTCTTGCATCTTCTTTAGGGTGGTTTCACAGCTCCACCAGGTACTGGAGAACAAAAACTACTCATGTTACATAACAGTTTGTAATTTTTCATAACCCAAGAAAATTTCTCTGCCCTGCCTATGGCTTTTAGTCCCACTGTGATTTTTCTTATTCTGTCCTTCCAGATGGCCATGTTCAATGTGTTTCAGCTTTCTAAACAGTGCAAACAATGTGCCGTGTTACCTTTTGGTTACAGCCCCTCCCATGCAGACCCCTATGGAAATCAGAGCCATGGATATCTCTAGTCAGAGCATTCTGATACCTGGGCGTTTCCTTATCTGTATCCAGCTGTACTTTCATTCCAGTTGCTTAGCTCATTGTTGACCTTTCCTCTTTACCTTCCCTGATAAAAAATGCATACTTTCTGTGCATTACATGATTTCAGAACAGTCTGCAGCCCACCGTGCCATTCTAGTGTTTTTTAGAAGCTGACAAATCACTTCAAGATTTTCCTCTTGACCTTGGTGCATTAGTCCAAAAATGAATCTTAGCACAGAGTTCACTGAATTATCCAGGTGTCTCTGTAGAAATTAGTCTATGCCTTGCTGGCCTTTGACTCTTTCAAGAAGAAAAGGATTTGCACAGACAGATGGTTGAAGAAATTGCTCTGTGACTTCTGTAATTCTGCAGATAACCTTTTTTTGGGTATTATCATCCAGTCTCATTTCATGAATCTACCATAAGATAATGTCTCAAGCTCCAGTTGTCTCTACTGGTATATTATCTTTCCTTAACTGCTGTTCAGCTGCTCTGGCAACTTCTATATCGCTGTTATTCAGCTAAGCACTTTGTTCTACCATTGTTTGTTCAAATATCCTGTCTGCATTCACCCCATTTCATTGTACCCATATCCTTTTCAAGGATGCAAAACCATCCTTGCTCCAAATGCTTCAGACTTTAAGCTGGACTTCCAGCTGAAAAATACTTCCAGTTCCAAATGCCTTGTTTCACTTGCATACCTCCATACCTGAGGTCTGTTCATTGAACTAGCTTTGCCTATATATCTTCTGCAGTCTCTTGGATTTCCAGGTAAAGCGTGTTCTCCAATACTGAGAACTTCTTTAATGGTCATCCTGGGTTATTTTCACATTTGACATGGTTTACTGAACAAGCAGCAAGTGAGGGTGAGTCATGTGAAGTTGAAAGGTCCACATCCTAAAAGTCCTGGCATGCTCTGTTGGTTCTTATCCAGTATTTTCAGTGTCTTCAGGTTGTACCTGATTGGCCTCAGCATCTCACCTCTCTCACAGATTGACTCAAATGACAGTTTGACAGCTTAAGACATGGCAGGACTATGACATGAAAAACCACCTCATCTGAGGAACCTCCACCACTGAGGGTCTGCATTCACCCAATATTTTATTTAGCAAGACAAAGCCTTGTCAACAGTATCTGAAGTGAATTTTTTGGTGTCCCCACTGCTCTTATTTTTAATTTGTTTATTATGTTTGGGCCTCCTTGCTAACTGAAACCCAGGACCAGAACTGCATTGCCTGGTTGGACAACTTGTGGTCTCTATAACTCTGGTGGATAGGGATGAAGAATGAAAGGAATTGCTGAAACCAGTAGCTTGACAAGGGAAGCTGCCACATTGCCATTTTCCCAGATCCAAAGTCTGAATAAGTACTATTAGGCAAATACACACACACACAATACCTGTATCCACAGTTAACCATGCAGATCAGCACAGACAGAAAATACAGCACTCATGTGAACACAAGCAGTGGGAAATACTATAGATTTTTCCAGTATCTGGGTTTAGACACTCAGTCTGTCAAATAGCTGGCTATGGATCTCCATCTCTCCCCAGCTGATGGCTGTGGGTTTGCAGCCTCACCCCAGTTGCTGATACTCAGCTCTTCTTCCTCACTAACAGTCACAGAAACACACGTGTATGGCTTTAGACAGTAACTCAGTGTTATCCAGTAGCTGGTCCATGGATCCTCTGTTCTTCCAGGTACTTTGTGCACAAACTCTCATGTGCACACACACACATGTCCCTGGCAGCTGGTCCAAACCTATCACCCTATCAGTAGCTGCCACCCAGATCCTCTTGACTTTCTAGCAGGTGGCTTGGAATGCCTGGTCCCTCCAGGTGAACTGAAAAGCCTTTTCTGTTGATTTTACCTGCTGAGTGTCATGCCCAAACCACAGGCTGATCATTCTCCTTTGACAGCCCTGAGTAACCTGGACAGGGTGTTTGCTCCTAGTTGCAGATATCTGAATTCCCCTTGGAGAAACTCCTGCTGACTTAATGGGAAGGGAGGAGAAAATGGGTTGGATGTCCTGAGTCCCTTGCTGAACACCCAGCTAACACTGAGGCCCAGTTTTGCTTCCTCTTGAGGAATTTAATCTGTAACATGACCCAGACTTCCAGAAGTCTTTAATTCTGCCAGTTTACATCTAAAACAGAATTTACAATCAGCTATCTTTATTTGCCTTTAAAGACCCAATTTATATGTTTTTAATGTCAACAGGAGTTTTCCTTTGGACTTTTAAACTGAGGTCACTGAAGTTCAAAAATAAACATATTTTAAATTTATTTCTGTTTAGTAGAATAAACAAAACCCCTCAACCAAAGTCAGTGGGCACAAAGTTAAGTCAATGCTGAATGTCCTAGAAACCTGATGTTCAATATTAGAACACCCAATGCTACAGGGTTCTCCACAAATATTTGGAGGTGCATAATGCAACCCGCGAGAAACATTCTGCAGTGCAATCACGTGCCTCTCGTGCCAGGCTCCAGACGAGAACGCTGTGGGTATCGGATCCTGCGCAGCCACCGGAATTCCGAAGATCGGATGCATTGCATGGGCAGAGCAAAGAAGTACAACGAGGCGGCGACGCGGGTGAAAGAGATCCTGCTCAGCACGGTCAGTCCGGAGCAGTTTGTTCTAACACTGCTGGAAGCAGAGCCTCCCAACGTGTTGGTGAGTCGGCCCAGCAAACCATTCACAGAGGCCTCCATGATGATGTCCCTGACAAAACTGGCAGACAAAGAGCTGGTTCACATGATCGGCTGGGCCAAAAAAATTCCTGGTAAGAGTTTCAGTCTTGTTCTCATTTGGTTTAGTCAATGCTTTTACCATCAGTGTGTCGCTCTCTACTCTGAAATAACAGCACAGCACAGCAAGTGTGCGGTGTGAAAGTCAATCCTTTTATACTTTAAACTAATGCACAATTTATTGCTCTTGGTAATTGACCTGGATGTCTTTTGATTTAGACAGCAACCTAGCCTATAACTTTCTATCATTCATTGTTAGATGTGTACTAGTTCATTTTGGTAAAGAGCATAGCTGGTGTTGCATAAATACATGATTAAGCTGATTTAGTAGGTGCATTTAACACCAGATTATTTCCTAGAATTCTGATAGAAGGTTCCTAACACAGGCAATGAAAACTGAAGTGTGTCCAAGTCCTGTGTGTCTGCAGTCACTTCATTTGACAGAGTTGCTACATAAATGCATCAGTGGAGCATAGTGTTGATCTCAGAATTATTGTGTGCACCCCTTCAAAAGTCAATAAGAGGCTTTTGGTCGTTGGTAACTCAAAGAACATGCACTGAAGTGCAGCTACCTGTGTTAGTGCCTGGAATGTCTCCAAAGTGTCCACACCATCGTGGCAATGCACCATTTATTTATCTTCTTACAAACCAGAAGTGTTGAGCATTTGCACTTCCTTCCCTCTAAAGTACCCATGATTAAAAAAATCAGAATGAAAACACTCAGTATGCAGAGATGATAGTTGGCAAAGTTGTGCAGAAAAACTTGGTGGCTGGCATAGACTAAACCACAGCCTGTGAGCCTTTAGCAAGACCTGAGGTGACCAGATAATAAGAGTGAGCTGTAAACACGGAGTAATTGGTGGAGGGGGAGCAGTTTGGGGCTTGATTCTGAGCTTCAGATGGAGTGCTCTGCTGGGAGCGATCCCTTCAGCTGTGTTTACCTTGCATGGCTAATATATCCTGCAGTGTGACGGATAGCCCTGACCCACGTCCATCAGGACTGAGGAGCCAGCACACCACGGCTCCTCTCTTGGATTTCCTGCCGAAGGCACTCAGAGCGTGCTGGTGTGAGCCCTGCTCTGGCCATGGTGTGCACTGTAACAACCTGCTGCTGGAGTACACACGACAGCAATCCTTCCCTCTAGAAACAGAGTGCGTGTGCAGTGCAGGAAACAAACAACCTGGAGGAGAATATTTCATACAATCCTTAAATTGAGGATTTAGAGTGAGGGGAGTGTCTCCTCTTTCAGGTCTAGGTGGAGTGGCTGATGGTGCGAGCAGCTCCAGCTGTGGGAGCAGCTCAGTGTGCAGGGCCCAGATGTGCTGGGTGTAGGGGGTGCAGATCCCAGGTCAGCTGCTGGGGAGGAGAGCTTTGTACCACGAGCATCTCGAGCCACGCTGGACATTTGCAGGGTGATGCTGTTCTTGCTGCTAATGTGGGGTGTTTTAAACTGAGAGCCTGAATTCTTTATCCTTACTTTGCCTGGTTTAAGATACTCTGAAAATAACTGTGAAGTAAGTAATTAGAAGGGGTTAAATGGTGTCTATTGTTGTAATTTCTTGTCTCATCACAAAAACTTGATTAAAAAGTACCATTTCAGAGCACTCCAAATAGTTATGGGTATCTGGTAGGAAGTGAACTGTGAAGGAAAACCAGTCTTAGAAAATTATCTCATTTTAAGTCATGTTTCAATGGGAAAAACTCCCAACCTTTTCCATTTTCTGATCATTATTTATTTCTGTCTTTTACTTGTCACCTTTTTTTAAAAAAAACAACCAACCACAAACTCAAACTTCAGCCAGTTGAGAATATTTTTTTTATTATTTTTTAAAAGATCAGTTTCCAAACCACCCAAATTTTGCCATCAATTGCTTTTAGTTTACCTTCAACATAAACAAAAAAAAAAACACAAACAACTTTTTCTTGGCAGTAAGAGAACTGTAAGAAGAAAACCCATTGAAGAAATTAAACCCCTTCAAACCATCTCCTGGCAATGTCGGCACTTTATCATGTGTGTTTGTTTTTTCTGATCTCTCATGTTACACAGAACAGACATAAACAGCATTTTAGAATAATGCCAAAAATAAATGTGATGTTTAATATACACCTAATGATAAATAATATTGCCATGTTTCATGGCAGTTGGAGCATTTACTTCAATGTGGATTTATTTTTTGTTACTTGTTAAAAACACTGTGATGACTAAATCTCTGGGCATGGAATTTCAGTTGTCAAGAAACTCTTGCTTGAGGATAATAATACCAGTCTGTGCCTGGTTCCTGGAGGTAAAGTCTTAGGAAAAAATAGAGAGTTCTTGACTAAAGGCCCAGTGAGCAGTAATTTTACTTTCTGAAAAGCTGAATATTTTCTTTTGTGTACCCAGCTTAGCAGCCCATTTTCATCTCTAAGTTATTATGGGATATTATTTTGACACTCACTGAAACTGAAAGTATTTTTATTTTTCCTTATAGATGCTTATATTACTAATAACATTTTGCCTAATAGGAAAAATACGTGTTTATATTTTGTGGTTTTTTTCATATTTAATATTTAATTACAGTCTTTTGTTAGGAATTTTACTCTGTGGCTGTATTTTTGTCTGTACTTTCGGCCTCATGGATTGTACTTTTGTTGTCGCTCAGTAAAATAGAAGCTGACATTTGGAGTTTTTCCCCTTCTGAATTCCAAGTATTTTAATTCTCAGTTGTCAGGCAGCAGGACAGAGCTTCTATAATTGTTTTTAGCTTTGTTGACCTAGTCTGAAAGAGTTCAACATGGTTCAGCAGTGAACCTGTGTTGCAAATCGATAAGATGTTGTCACAATATTGAAATTTGGATTCATTATGCAACCCAATGTGTTGCTGACCAGAGCAGTGTGTCTTTTTCTAGTCATTACACATCCAGCACATGCTCTTATCTTGTCTGTCTTAGCAATTCATAATTCAATGAGCACACAATTGGAAGGATGTGTACTACAGCCATAGAAAAATTAGTGGTTTAATGTAGTCTGCAGCAAATGAAATGGGACTTGTGCCACTGTAGAGGAAGCTGTGGTGTTTGTTTGCTGTCCTCAATCTTTAGAGCATGAAGTTATTAGGAAAAGGAAAAGTACAGTTCTTCCAAGAGCTGTGCTCGATGGTCATAAATCCTGCTGCTGATAGTGTGAGTTTAGCAGATGACATCTGTGATAAATCTGGATCTTTGAGTACCTGTAGATTAAATTCTGGGACTTGGTCTGGCACCTCACTCAGCTGACAGAGGTTTTAACCCTGATAACTCCTTGTTTATGGTGGATAAATCAGTATGTGCCAGTGTAAATGTTTATTTAAATAAACCCTGAAATGTCTTTCAGCTGTTGTTTCCCAGGAAACTGCCACTGTCAGTTTATACTATTCACACTTCCATGGTTGTTTTTCTAAAAGCACTTTGGAATTATGAGTGTGTGTGGCAGATAATCTGCTGTGGGCTGAGCATTCTGTAGTAAATTCAGTGTCAGTGGAATACAGGAGGGAAGGTACCGCTTGCAGGCTCCTGTTTACCTTTCTTATACAATCAGAAGCAAGGTGGTACTGATTTCAAAAGGCAGAATGTTTAGTGATGATAAGAGAGAGTGAGCATTACACAGTTATGTCAACCTGAGCCTCTCACTGTCTTCCAGCATAGCAGCTTAATAAGGTTAAAATAAAAGGAGCATTTGTATAAATTACTGGCAGCAGATTCTTTGGCACTGCAAAAGCCCTGTATGTATATTAAGACCTCAGACAACTGGGAAGAACTATGGGAAACCTGTGTCCCATGGCCAGGCTGTAAGGATTTGTCACTATGCAGAGTTGTAGGTGCCAACTCATCTGAAAATGGAGCACCTTTCCTAAGGGACAGAGATAAAGGAGCTCAGCCTTGCAACTGTGCCCTGGTCTTGGTTTTGACCTCTGAGTGGCTCTTCATCATACCTGTGTTTTACTCCTTGACTGAGCAGTCTGTTTTCCCACATGTGTTTTTGATAATTTACCCTTCTGCCCTTTTAGCTTGCAGTGTATGCATTTTAGTCCTCTTTTTCTTTGACTTCCAGGCTTTATTTTTTTCCCCAGTTATTTTTTGCAGGGGAAAGGAGAGTGAGGGCAGTGGCTGTCTCTCCCTTCTGCCTGTGCTGCAGTGCTATCTGAGGCCTTGCTATAAGTACTGAGTAAAAACAAATCATAGAATCAAAATCCTAGAATCACTGACTAGTTTGGGTTGGAAGGGACCTTAAAGATTGTCTCGTCCCCATAGGCAGGGACACCTTCCACTAGACCAAGTTACTCAAAGTCCCATCCAACCTGGCCTTGAACACGTCCAGGGATGGGCATCCACAACTTCTCTGGGCATTCTGCTCCAATGCCTCACCACCATCACAGTAAAGAATTTCTTTCTAACATCTCTCTTCTTTTAGTTTAAAACCATTTCACTCTTTTCCTATCACTATCTACCTGTTAAAAAAAAAAAAAGTAATAAAAAAAAAAATCACTGTCCTTTTTTATAAACCCCCTCTAAGTTTTGGCAGGTCACAATGAGGTATTCCCAGAGCCTTCTCTTTCTCCAAGCTGAGCAACCCCAGCTCTCTAAGCCTGTCTCCATGTCAGAGGTGCTCCAGCCCTTGGATCACCTTTGTGCCCTCCTCTGGACCTGCTTTAATGGACCCACATCCTCCTTGTGCTGGGGACTTCAGGTGGGGACTCAGCCCAGCAGAGCAGAGGGCACAGTCACCATCCCTGACCTGCTGGCCAGCGCTGATTTTGGTGCAGGATGTAGAACAGGTTTATGCACAACCACATTAATTCTGTTCTTCCTCCTGCAATTCCTTGTATGGAAGCAGTGAGGACACTACTGCCTTCACTGACTATCCTTCCCTTTTATTTTTTTCTGGTTTATTGAAATTTTCAGGAAGGAGGCAGCAGAAAAGGGATGGGATCAACACATTTCATTTACAATGGGGGATGAAAACACAGAGGCCCCAGGATGCAGGTTCTTTCACAGTTACCCAAAACCCACAAGTACATGCCTCTCATGAGATAAAAGACACCCTGCAAGCGACCACCTTACATGTTCTGGGGAAACAGACTCCCATTTTCTTAGGAGTCTGGCAGCACAATGCAGTAATCACTGACAAGTGTGATTCCCTGGTGCCTCTCACAGGCTGTAGAACCATCATCTAAAGAAGTGGCCAAGCATAAAGCAGGTCCTCTGCAGTCACTTGAGTTTCACCAGCTCTGTGAGAGTAATTGCACTAGAAAACCACTCTGCTTTATTCCAAATGTTTTGTGGAAGATTTGACAATAGCAAATATTTTTATTCCTATTTGGAATGGCAGCATGGCACTTCAGGTGTCAGTGCTCCCTTGTCTGCCTTTCTTTACAACCCATGGTTCTTTCTGTTTCTCATATACTCATTCTTCTTTATCAATACAGAAAAATAAACAAGTTGACTTATTTTATGCTATTTTCATCACTTTAGGCTTCGTTGACCTCAGCCTCTATGACCAAGTAAGACTCTTGGAGAGCTGCTGGATGGAAGTTCTAATGATTGGTTTGATGTGGAGATCAATTGACCATCCTGGGAAACTGATTTTTGCTCCAGACCTTGTCTTAGACAGGTAAAAGAAATAAATTTCTTGAGAACACTTTATATTAGTGTGTTTGGAGGTGGGGTGAACGGTAAGAGAAAGAGGATTAGGTATGGGAGGTGCTATTAATATTTTATCTAAACCCATAATTTCTTGGTGTTTGTAACAATAATGTCCAGAGGTTCCACATCCTTGTGAAGGTTTAAGGAATGCTAAACACAAACAGTATTGCTGAACCTGCACATTCCTGAATTCCTGCAGCACACGACAGTGTGAAGCTCCTCTGCATTTTTCACATCTTTCGCTGCTTTTGTTCCTTGTTTCCAGATGCTGAAACTGTAGATACATCCTTGTCCATCTGTCCCCACATCCCTCATTAAAAAGGAGGCATAGTGTCAGGCAATATTTTAATTATTTTAGGTAGCTTTCCTACCTGTTTTTCTTCCTGCCAGCACTGCAGACTTCATAGCTATCTATAACAGTGAACATTGCAGCACTAACCTGAAGGGATTTAAGACCCCTTGCTTGCTGTTAAATATTGAGAATAATTTTTCAAGATAAAGCAGGGTGTTTTCAAGTTTAGAGATTATTTCTCCATAGCATCATGTACCAAGAGGGATGACTATGGCTTAGTAAGGATGTTTTTCTGCAGAACCTCCGAAGGATTTGACCTGAGCTTCACATTGGTAAGAAGTCAGGGAAACCATCTACTCTCTTGGGTTGTCTTAAAACGTCCCTTAGCCCATTCAAGCCAAGGAAATTCAGATTTGCACAAGTTCTGTGGCTTGCAATCAGTAACTGGCATCGTGGATACAGAAGGTAAAATGGGCTAATAAGAGAAATAATTTTAATTTATAAAATATAGGAAATAAATTATTATTTGCTTCTATAAAATTTATTCAATGCAAGGACATGGTGCATTGTTCAGTACAATGATAAGAAATTGCTGAAAATGTATGATGCATGTATTTCTCAGGAGCTAATATGTGCTGGATAGAGTCATTTGATGCATTCCTTCATTTCCTCAAGACATGGCATTGTGGGAGCTTACAAGGATCTGGGCACGGTGTAACATTATTTAAGACATCCTTATATGAAACTGGTCTGTAACCTGATTTTTTTATCTTAGCTGAACTTAGAATCCTAGAATGGTTTGGGTTGGAAGGGACATTAATAATCATCTACCTCAATCCCCCTGCCATGGGCAGGATCACCTTCCACTAGACCAGGTTGAACTAGACCTGGCTTTGAACACCTCCAGGGATGGGGCAGCCACAGCTTCTCTGGGCAACCTCTTCCAGTGTCTCACCACCCTCACAGGGAAGAACTTCTTCCTAATATCCAATCTATCCACTCTCTGTCAGTGTGAAGCCTTCCCCTTTGTCCTGTCCCTCCATGCCCTTGTCCAAAGTCCCTCTCCAGCTCTCTTGGAGCCCCTTTAGCCACTGGAAGGGGCTCAGAGGTCTCCCTGGAGCCTTCAGATACATTTCCTACATAGTCTTTGCAGACAAGTACTTCCCTGACACTTGTGTCCTTGTTTGGACTCTGGCAGCTCTCTGTCCTTCTCCAAAGCTTAAAATTCTTCTTTACTGTGAGAATATGGGAAACTGGATGATATTCAGGCAGTACCTGCTGCCCCTGCGTGGTGTTACCTGCACGTGCCTGCCTCCAGCACCAAGGCTCAGCACCTTTCTCTGGGGATCCAGCAAATATCCTTAATTGTCCTGCACTGCTGTGCTTAAATCTGTCTCATCTTAAATACCTTAGAGAGGGGGAAAAAAATTCCTATTACAAGTAGTGTCAGAAGCCTCCTTTTGGATACTGCATTGTAGAGCTTAATTGCTTTTTTAGTCCAGTACATGTGGAGAAAAAACTAACCAAAAAACTGGAATAATAATGTCAGTGGTTTGAAATGTGCTGCTGCTTAATTTGAAACCCACTAGAATGGATTAGGGTTGTTTGGGTTTTTGGTTCTTTTTTTTCAGATCAGAAAATGAGACCAATTCTAATATCCAAAATGGAGAAAGTTGTATTCTGTAAACACTTGCAAACATAAAAATAACCAAGCCACAAACCCACCAAACCAAAAAATATTTGTTTATATTTCCATAACTTAAAGAAAAGGGTGCTAGGGAATAGGGACAAGGGTTGTTTTACTCTTTAAAAAACATCTTACTATTCCAAGACACTTATTTTAGGGCCTCTTTCTTTTCTACCAAGTCCTGAGGCCTCCACCAGGCACAAATGTGAAATTATTGGTTGTGGTAACTCCTGGTGAAACACATCTGGAAAATGACTCAAGGTGGTACCATGCCCTGCACTGCAGGGTTTCAAACTGATTATCCAGAATTACACTGGCTGAGAGGATAAAGCCTCTTACAGAAATCTAATCTTACTTATGGTCAGTCCTGCTTGCACTTTAGAGAGAAAATCAGTTCCTTTTAAGTGCTGACCTTTTATATCAGTGTAATTTTCGATTTAGATTTCATGATAGAATGTTTTAAATTCTCCCAGAGATGAGCTAGATGGGCCCTTCGCAGCCTCTTTTGTGCTTTGGATTTTATCTGTCTGAGTCAGAGTTCCTTAATTCTACTTTTTCAGTAACATTTTGAATGTGTTTCCATAGGGATGAGGGGAAATGTGTAGAAGGAATTTTGGAGATCTTTGATATGCTCCTGGCCATGACCTCAAGGTTCCGAGAGCTGAAGCTGCAGCACAAGGAGTATCTGTGTGTCAAGGCAATGATCCTCCTCAACTCCAGTGAGTATGTGGTGGGCTCTAATGCTCATCAAATTGTACTTTTTTATTTTGTGCGTGGTTGGGAAATCAACCTGAAAACCCAATAGAAATATCAAATGAGATAAAACTGTTGAAAGAGAATAATAGCAAAGGACTGTCTCTCAGATAGATTGTAAAGAATTTTGCTTGAGAAACTTCTAAGCTGTATCATTTGCTGGATTTAGGGGCTCTGTCCTGTTGTAAGGAAGCATGGAAGACCCAAAGCTTCTCACAAGGTGGGGCCCATGGCCCAGGCTGTGGGTCTGTGCTTTTCAGTGGGAAATTTTGCTCTGTCTCTGTGGATCCTGCTCATGAGTGAAGGTGCTGTGCAGCTCTGCAAACCTGTCCTTACTTCTTATTTCCAGTAAAGCTATTTACTCAACTGAGTGATGATTAATTTGGCTTAAATATTCCTATTTAACAATAATTAGCTGGTAGAAATGATTGAAAGGTACTCAACAGTTTTGCAAGATGAATTTCAGGACAGGAGCCTTGCTTTGCAGCCCTTTACACAAGGCAAGTAGGAGTGTGTGTTTGCTAGTTTAGTGTAGTCTGCAGTAAAAAGTATTATTTACCTCAGAGACATTTTGTAGGTAATCTTGACAAAAAAATCCAATAATAAAATAGCAGCTGAACTATTTACATCTACTGCTTTCAGCAAGAAGCTGCTGCACAATTCCCAGGCCAGTACTAAAGGGGAATAGTCCAGCTCGGCAGTGGACTCAGTGGTCTCAAAGGTCTTTTCCCACCTAAACAATTCCATGGATACCATTATTTCAAGAGACAATAAAAGCTGTTCTTTTTGCCTAAAATACTCACCACAACCAACCAGCCAAAAAACCCAACAAAGAATCCATGTTTATTACCCATATTTTCTTCAGAGGCTCACTTCTCAAAAAGTCTCTCCTTTTACCTCTCCCTGCTGTCCTTTCTTGTCAAAATTAATCTTTTGCTCCTAATTTTCAAGCTGCTCAGGTGCTCTGTCCTTCCCTAAATGTCTGTGGAAGGATTGTTGTTGGGGTTTTGTTCTTGTTGCTGTTTTAGGGCTTTTTGGTTCCATGTCTCTTCTGCTTTATCAATAACATTACTGTGTGTTTCCAGACCTTACTAGTGATTTTTTTCTCTTCCTTCTCCATATCTCCAATCTTTTTGTTTGTTTGTTTGCTTGTTTTTGCTGACTTTTAAGATTTTTTTCATGGCAGGCACTTCAGAAAAAAAATCCAGTCATCGGGGTTTTTTTTCCTTCCTCACAAGCAGCAAATGTTTCTTTCTCTTCTCTGGTTAGGCATGTTCCCCTTGTCAGCAGAAGAACCTGAAAGCAACAGGAAACTGCACCACCTGCTCAACGTGGTCACAGATGCTCTGGTGTGGGTTATTGCCAAGAGTGGGATCCCCTCGCAGCAGCAGACAACCCGTCTGGCCAACTTGTTGATGCTCCTCTCTCACGTCAGACACGCCAGGTACATTTCAGAGTGTGTGTAACACATAAGGTGTGAGTCAGTGTTTGTTTATTACTGAAAAAGTGGAAGCCCGGGACTCCAGAGCACTCCTGAGGGAATCCTGGTACTGCTCTTCACCTCTGCCACTGTAGGGCTTTCCTTCCTAGCAAACACAGCAGGCAGCATGCTCAGGTTATTGCTAGCACTTAAAAATGTGATGATAATAAAATGCTGACTTAACCTTATCACATTAAATTGTTCATTATGTGTCTGCCTGATATGTGTAAGAATAATAACACAAATTCAGCCTTTAAAAACAAAAAGAAAAAACGAAACCCATCCAAGGATCAGAACTGTTGGTTCAAAGCAAAAATCTCCTCCAAAACTGATCTGTAGCGTGGGCTTTGGTGGAGCAAAGTGGGCTTTGGGCACCATGCTTTTCCCAGACCAAATTTGCTGTCTTTTGTTTGGAACCACAGTGTTTTTCTGAGAGAGTCATGCTACAGCAATGCCAGGCTCCTGCCTTCCCTATGGGAAGCAGCTCCTTCTCCCTGCAAGTTTCCTGACTGCCTTGAGCTGCCCATCTTTGCTTGTGCTGCAGCAGACTGAAATGCAGAGTCTTAAAACAGATGCTGTTTGTAATTTAAATTATTACCCAGAGGCCAGCTATTCATTGAGCTGTCTTATGGCTTGATTTTGGACTGTGTATCCAGGGAAGATGGTCCTGGGATGAAGCTGGAGCACACAAAGGAGAGCTGGGCATTTCTGTAGGGACATAGGGAAAGGGATGGCCACTTTTGCAACAAGGTTCCTGGGAGAGCAGGTGGCAGCAGCAGGGACTTGACTGTGCTGAAAAGCAGCTTTTAACAATCAGTTTGTGAACTGGGGGTGAGTTTGAGAACTGGACTTGCATAAGCTCCAGCACCAGCCAGAGCTGAACCTGTCTCATGGTTCCAGTGCACTGCCATCCCCTGGGATGCCCTCTGTGGTGGGACTCCACAGCTTTGCAGAGGCTGTTCTGGCATTCTGTGAACAAACATTGTGAATATTTGCAAAACTTTTTATATTTTCTCTCCAAAACAAGACTTTTTATGCTGTGTCTCCCTCAGCCAAAGTTTGGAGACTACTTGTTGTGTGCTGTCTCCTTTATGTTCCTTAGTCCATCTTCATTGATGCACTCAGCCTTGATTCCCACATGACACAGGACTCTTGAGAGCTGGATGTAGGAGAGGGGCTGCAATTTCTTCTTTAGCATTAACACATTCTTAAGTCTTGAATTATAGCAGAACCCTGTTTATCTGGAAGCACTGCCCCTCTCCCAACCCACCAGGTCAGCTGCTGCTATTTCCACTGGGATAAATTTGGTGTTGAGCAAACACTCTTAGACTTGAACCCCAACCCCCTGAGTGCATCTGATGTATAAATATGTGTGACTGCCATGGCAATAGCCATTGCTGGTCCAAACCATGATACTGCACTAGGTGTTCAAGCTAACAGTGTCATTGTACCTTACTGCATAGCAGAACCACTACTTTTAAACTCTGTAGCCATCTGCAAAATCTGACACTGGACACGCAGAGAGTAAAAAAAGTACTTGAAATTAGCCAGGGTAATTAGGTCTTTCCTCCTCAGCCAGGCAGGAGAGGTAGGTAGTCATTAGTAAATGCATGTAGTAAATTCCCCTTTTATACAAAGATCCAGTGTGTTGCCTCCCACGTTTACAGCATCCAAGAGGTTTTCTCTTTCATTTCAATAGAGTGGTACATCTGAATTATTTGCTGTGTGGTGTAAAACAAAACTTGGTTCTCTAAATAGTAAATCACTCAGCCTTACAGTATTGGGATGTTGTTATTGTTGATAGTGATAAGTGATCTCAGGGACCACAGCAGCTAAATCTTCTTAGTTCTAAATAAAAAAGGACTCTCTTGAGGCCATGAATGTGTTTTTCTTCTCCGCACTGTTGGAACCAGATCACTGACTTGCTTTCTGTTCTCTTGCACAGTAACAAGGGAATGGAGCATCTCCTGAGCATGAAGTGTAAAAACGTGGTCCCAGTGTATGACCTGCTGCTGGAGATGTTGAATGCACACACTTTCCGAGGGCAAAGGAAGTCCCCAGCCACACACCCTGAGTATGGCTCACTGGAGCAAAGGGAGCCTGGGGACAGCCTGCGGAACGGGGCAGCCCAGTGACTGTGTGGAGACCTGGAGATGTGAAGGTTTTGCAAAGCTATGGGAGAAAACAGATCTGCTGTGACGGGGCTGCTGAAGTGTGACCTGATGTGAGTTCTCATCTCTTCTGGATTTGCACATGGGTGTCTTGGGAATGGCTGTGGGATGCACACCTCTGTCCATGCTTCTGACATTAAAACAGCTGCACTTTTATAGTGCCTTTTCTGAGACTTCAAAAGCACCTTATGAAATCAGGCCTCAGAACAGCACTGTGTGATGGGGAATTACTGCCTCTCCTCCTCAGAGGCAGATGAACTGAGACAGAGGGTAAAGGGACTGGTCTGAGATGGCAGAATAAGCCTGTGCCAGAGCCCAGAGCAAGCACCAAGGTCTCTGCCTCCCACAGCAAGGCTTTTTAAGCACTGACTGGACAATTTCCTCTTTCGGCATGGGATGGTGTGAAATGTAGAGCATTATTATTTGGGACAGATCTGTTCACCTCTGTGTGCTGGTCCCTGGGGAATGCCTGCTCTGCAGCTGATCTAGTGCCGAGATATGTACAGTGTAAAGAAGTTTCTTCTATTCTTAAATATGCAATGGCTGTAAGGGCCTTTGTTTGAAGGTCATTTGAAAGAGCTTCTAGGGCCAGTTCAGAGCCTCTTCAGAAAGTTTCAACCGAGCTTAAGTTTGTATTTTGTGAGCCTGTTCTTTATGCTCACACTATTATCTGTGTGTAATTCTTCAGTGCTTTAAGCAATGACCAAACCGTCTGGGTATTTCAGTCAATGCCTACTTTTGAAATGTGTTTTGTCTGTGAGATTAACATGTTGTTTTATATATTTATTAATGATGTTTAATAATTAGGTACAAGAGGTTGCTCTGTGAATATTAACTGTTTGCATTTGTATATGATCTGCTAATCAGCCCTTGTTAGAAACAAACCTTCTTCCTTTCCCTTTTGACTGGCTGTGGAATTCTGTCCTGCCCACCTAAAACCTCTTGTAGGGGGTGAGGAAGTGGTTGGGAACATAAACTGGGACCTGTTTTTGCCTGCTGCCCTGAGGTTTGCTGCTTGCTTGTTTTCAACTCGCATGGCACCTTATGCTGTGGTTTTCTTAACTTGTATAGGAGCCCTCAAAGAGTGAGAATGGGGATAATGGTCCTGGGCACTACTTTGCTTTTCAAGTGTGATGACTTGTTTGAATTTCACTGAAGATGCAGTGGGTTTGAAGTCCCTTGTGCTGATTTCTGCATGTGTGTAAGCTGCACTGAGCAAAAAATCCAGGTGAAATAGCCTGGCTGATGGCCCCAGTGGTCAGCAGGGTGGCACCCTTCGTTCTGGCAACTGTCACTCTAAATGTGTATGTTTAAATACAATACATGCATGTTCTGGGCATTTCAGGTATGGTGAAATTAAATTGAGATCACACCAAAAGTCTATTTTGAGCCAATAAATCTTTTGGATTAGGGACTTTAATTAGTATGTAGTAGTGTTATTAGTAATTATTAGTATGTATTAGTATTATATTAGTAAAATATGCCATTTGCGTATTTTGAATATCAGTCAAACCTAATCTTGGTGGTTTTTCAAAGCCAAGGACAGTATTTTTTATAGGAGGTGGATAAGGGGTTTTCACTGAGTTACACAAATCTAGTGTCTTGTTTTGATCTTGTACTATACCAGATACTGCTGCTGATCCAAGTTTTTACTTGCTACCTTTTAATTGTTTTTAAGGAACTGTAATATAGCAGTGCCCTTCTAAAGAAGTGTAATATTTACTACAAAGGAAAAAAAAAGGGGAAAAAAATGTGAGTAGTCTGGAATTCATTTGCACTTTCATTTTGAGGGGCATTTTGCCGTGAAACAAACCTGTCTCAGTGTTTCTTGGGCTTGATCATGTTCTGGCCTCAGTGTCTGTTGTATTGTTCCTTCTGTGATTTTCCTTATCCTGTGTAATTTTTTGTTTAATACAGTTTTTCAGAGAAATGTTTAAGTGATTGTCTGTTTTGCTTTAAAAGTGATGAATTTATGTACAATATTGGAAAAAGCCTCTTAAAAAGAAAATGGGAAGCACTGGGTCTAAATCACAAAATTAGCTTCTAAATGGAAATTTGCTGTGGATTGACTCTGTAAAAGGGTGATGCTGCAGATTTGTGCCATGTGTTGTTACTCATATATGCTGCTACTAGCACACTGCAAACAGGAAAATGATGTGATTCTGACCTGCTTTTTGTCTTGTTGAACACAATTTTATTAAAAGTTACTACTAGTGTTTTGTAATGGTGCAAAGTCAAGAGCTGTTGAGTCTGCATCTGTGCAGTTGTGTTCAAATCCAGAGAAGGAGAAGGTGCATGCCTCAAACAGCACAGGGAGGCGTGTGACAGAATGGGTGGACAGGGTGCCTGTGTTCTCTTGAGAGATGGGTTTGTCACTGTTCTGCATCCCCAAGACTCTCTCAGGTGCCGCATTCCCGGTGGGGAGCATGCCTGTGTCCCTGCCAGGCCTGGGCAGAGCAGCCACAGTTTCCATTTGAATACTGGGGGACTTAGCCAGTTTCAGAGGTAATGGATGGAGTGCTGAGGACCTGCAGGAGCAGGAGCATTTCAAACAGGTGAAAACACTTTGTCTCCAAGAATGTGAGACCTTTTCCACACCTCTGTCTTCTTGCAAATTACTCATTATCCATTTTAGTGCTGTCACATTGCCAGTCCGAGGAGAGACCATCTTGTTCCAACCCCTTGCCATGGGCAGGGACACCTTCTACTAGACCAGGTTGCTCAAAGCCCCATCCAGCCTGGCCTTGAACACTTCTAGGGATGAGATATCCACAGCTTCTCTGGGCAACTTGTTCCAGTGCCTCACCACCCATCCTCCCAGTGAAGGATTTCTTCCTACCTTCTAATTTAACCCTGCCCTCTGTCAGTTTAAAGCCATTCCTCCTTGTCCTATCGCTACGTGCTCAATCTCCAGCTCTCTAGCAGATCCCCTTTAGGTGCTACAAGGTGCCTTGGATCTCTCTGGAGCTTCGTCACTGGTGCTGACTGTTTTGGGGTACACAGAGCTGAAAACAGATTGAGGACTCATCTCCTTGCCAAAGAAGTAAGACTTCAACTCACAACTAGTTTGGGGCTGGTGTCATTCCTACAAAGCACATGCACAGGCCTCACTAGTGTTTGCTCTCACTATTGCATCTGCCCTCCATTTTAAATAATTTTTTCCCTTCCCTGACTACTAATAACTCACTGAGCAAGATGAGGACACAAAGAAATTGGTGGGTTTATAGAATGACTTGTTTAAAGCAGACTTCAGTGTCAGCATACAGTGCAGTGATTATAATCAACTAGAAATAAAACTATTTAAAATAGGTTTGGGGGAAAAAAAAGATTTAAGTTATTTCCCAGACTATTTTTTCATGACATTTTGAGATAATTTCTTGAAAGCTCCTCTCTTTATATATTACATCAGCTGAACAATTTGATATAACTGTACATAATGAAAGGAAATTGTAGGCTATGAAATTTTCTTTAGACCTTTTAACATTGTTCAATTTTCTTCCCCCCCACATAGGTTCTTTAATGACAGAAGAACTGAATATCATGTCAGCAACTGACTATTAGTTCTTGGCAGAAAGGTTTGCATGGGCATTTGTGACAACCTGGCAATGAAATAATGGTTAGAGTTGGATAACTTCTACTGAGACAGAAACTTAAATGAGCTCCATCTGAAAGTAATTGCTTTGACAAGATCAAATAATGATGGCAGAGGGAGAGAGGAGAGCCTGTGTGCTGTGAGGGGCTGGGAGGATCCATCATTTCCCGCTGGATACAGCACTAGTGTGAGAGCTGTGGCTGTGAAATTGGTAGCTGGAGCACAAGCCAGCAGGGTTTGCCACCATGGCTGGGAAGAAGCTGTTGGTTTGGTCTTTCTCTGAACATCAGAACAAGAAAGCAGCTTACTTCATGAATCCCCCTGCCAGAAGAAGGGCCAATCAGTAACCACCACTGGCAGCAAGTGTAGAAGGAGGGGGAGAATTCCCACAGATCTTATTTTCTATGGATAAGCATCACATAAATTGGTTAATTCCCAGGTAATTTTCACTGCAACCAAAGACAAAAAGCATTCAGTCAAAGCCCTATCTACCACAACTGAGCTCGTTTTGATGTGCACTTCCCTCTCTCCAGCACTGTCACAACTCCTAGGATAGAAAATAGGTTCCAGGGTGGGAAATAGTCCAGCATTTCAAACTAGTAACAAGCATTAGTTGGTTAACTTTGTATTCTTCCTCCAGGAAATCCCTGATAGTTGCAAAGGAAAGTATCTGTGCCACCAAACACAGGTTCCACTTCTGGATTTGTAATTTCTTGCTCTGGTGAGAGAGTGGTTGTGCTTCTTCCAACACCGCCCTATTAGCAAGTACAGAAGCTGAGTCATACAGGGGTGGCAGGGTCAGCAGTGATGGGACATAAAGCTAATTCCCCCCACCAGACACATGGATAGTCCTGCAGCCATTGGCAAAATTTTAATGACAGTACCCAAACTGTACAATTGAGGAGCAATGGCAATGCTGACTGTACACAGTGTTTCTCTAGCCATTGCCCAAGCGTCAGTTTCATTTTAAAAACAAAGCTTATAAAAATGCACAATTCTCTCCCAAATACTGTACACTATTCAGCAGGTTAAAAACTGAAAAAAATCTTTCATTAAAAAAGTCATTACACTATTTGTATACATCGGGGATAGTCTACATAATCATGTTCATCTAGAAAATATGTGCATTATAAACCATTTCCATGCAATGCAGCAATTTCTTATTTCAAAGGTGGTATAAAAAGACAACACAGCAGTCCTAACCACTAGAACACTTTATGCCAAACAAAACAAATGCGCATCATGTTATTGAATGTGTTAGATGAACAAAATACAATAACAAAGATTCAAAAATACGTGATTTTTCTTGTATCCACACAGTGACTACAGTACCAAAAGATACAGGTAATGTGATGTGTGTGCAGTAATCCTGTTAAACAAAGTCCCTCTTCAACTGCTTGTTTGTCATGATAATCCAAGACAGACTGCTATGTTTAAGATTACTGTGATGTCATCTCTGCATCTAATAACTCAGTATTCAAACACCTTGCAAGCTTAAGAGCACTGCCCCTAGAAAATAGTGTATCTATTGCATCAAAGTATAAAGTGTGCTGCTTACAGTGTAAAAATCTGTAGAAAAAAAAGTTTGTTTTCCGTACAAAAATGCTGAAATTTTGTCAAGATATACATTTTGAGATGTGAAACTTGCTGCTTGATTGATGCTGGCAGCACAAACAAAAGCACCACCCGGAGTGTTTTGGGGTAAGGGGGGATGTGTTTTTAGGTCGGTGGAGGCCCATTGGTGTATCGCAGCATGGGGTAGAAGGAGCGGGCGAAGTTGTTTGCCTGGGTGCAGCTGTAGTCCTCCTCAGAAGATGGAATCATGCAAGCCAGCAGCAAAAGGAGGAGGAAGAACAACTGAAGAGGCAAAGCTGCTCGTAACACTCGGTAAAAGAAGGAGGGAGACCGAGGATTTGTTTGCACAGGCTGTGGATGGCTTTCACTTCTGAAAGGGAGAAATAAGGAAAAGCACACAGGTCAGAGTTAGAATTAGACAAGTTGTTTTAGCCCTTTCTAGGATTGACATGAGCCTTCTGAGATGCAGGGCTGGGTATCTACAGGAAAACACAACACAATAAACACTTTAACTGTAATGTGAATGTGTGCAAGACTGCTCAGTGGGAAGCCAGCTTCTGGTTTGGGTTTACTGTCCTTACCATGGAAGACATTCACTACTGAAGAAGAAACATTTACTACTGAAGAAGAAACATTTACTTGCAATAGCTTAGAGCAGTGCATTTTTACCCTATTTTCAGATGCAAACTTAACTTTTCCCAGGAGGCACAAAACCCACTCCAAATACATGGTGAAGTATAAAGGAAAGAATCATTCACATTGATGTGGCTCCTTTCTGCCTTGGCATTACTGAGGTCTGTCCTTTGGACAGGATCCTTAATGCACTGGGGGTTAAGTTCTCCCTTTGTCGTCCATGTACTAAATGGCTCTCAATGGCAAGTTTCTCCATCCAGGTATGCTGGTGGAATTAAAGGAGGATTTAAACCTAAAATATCCTCCTTTTGGCACCAAAAAAATATATTCTCAAGAGTAAAGACAAGCCAAGATTGCATACCACTGCAGAGGTCCTGCAGCAAGGGTGCTAAAGGAAACCATTCACCAACGGGCAGCCCAGAGCTGGGAGGCAGAGGAGACATCACAGGGAGGCAGAAATCACCTCCACCCTGTGCCAGCCTAAGAGGAGCAGCTGCCCAAGTTTCTGCTGGCACTCAGCTTATCTCTGCCATATTCACTATCCTGCAAGAGATCAGGGGAATATGAAATTATACCTTGTGCTGCTGCTGTTTCTGCCATCAGCAGTTCTCCTTACAGCAACCTGTTGGGAGAAACAGCTTTTAGTATCCCAGTTTCAGAAACTACAAGGAATTTCTCTTCCTCAGAAAAGATTTTTGTAGACTTTAAAGTCTGGTTGTAAATTCTGTAATAAGGTACGTGGATCTAAAAGGTAAAATGATCACATTTGAGTAACTTTTACATTAAATCTGTCAAAATATGCTATATGCTGATAGCAAAACATTAGAAAAATATACTTGCCTTCTTCACAGGAGGGATGGATTTTTCTGCTTCTGGATTATAGTCTCCTGAGTCCAAGTCATCTGGAACTAGCAGGAACGTTTTGGTATCCTAAAAGATAAGAACACCTTCCTCTTTAAAATGCACATTCAAAACTCCCAACAAAAGTGCAAAGAACCACCTTTCACTGCCTCTGTAGACGCAGAGCCTGCTGCCTCTTCAGATGTGCATAACCAGTGGTGAACTGATGCTCCAGTTCTCTGGCATAAAGAGATGCTTTATTACTCCCAAACTGAAGGAATTACAAAGGAATGTGTGCATACAGGTATTACCTTGGAAATATCTCTATCTGACAGCTCTCAGGAAAAGCAACCCATTGCTACAAACTACAGCTCCTTTGTGTTCACTGCACACTCCCAGCCTGGTACATGGCCTGGATCATAGAAATTCAGGTTGGAAGGGACTTCAGGAAGCTCAGCTAGTCCAGCCTCTTGCTCAAAGCAAGGCCAGCTATGAGACCTGACCAAAAGCCTTACTCAAAGCTTTATCCTCTTTGCCCTTCAAACCCCTCAAGGATGGAGGCAGCACAGCCTCTCTGAGCAATCTCTTACTATACTGTTCTAGCCTCATGGTGCTGCTTTTCCTACCAGCCAGACTTAACTATTCTTTTTTTCAGCTCATAAAGGCAGATGTACTTAAGTTTTAAGCCAGTCTTTTATAAATACCTTTACTCTTAGTACGTTATTACTTTTCATTAAGGAAGATCCACAAGCAAGTTTTTAAATTCTGACTCACCAGATTTCCTTGCATTGTTTTTAAGTCCTGAGAGACTTGTTCAATAAGCTGTTTCAGTTTCATTCCAATTACATGAACCTTCTCTTCCTCTTCAATGTAATCACCATCTGATTTAATCAGCAGGTAAGCAGTGAGTTCTTGAAGGGAGTTTACATTAAGCTGTTGCTCCAGCAGCTCTTTCTCCAGTTGCTTAGAAAAACAAACAACAGAAAACAATGCAACAGACTGACTCTCACCTTTAAGGTTGTTCTCAAACAGGTAGGAACTCTGGAAGGCTTTAAAGAACAACTCAACCTGCCTGAGAATCCACAACACATAGGAATGGCTATTACAGCTACACAGGAAATTAAGTTCTCTTGAAGACTGGTTGTACCTGCTTGAACTTACATTTAAAAATAGTTCTAGGAGTAGGTAAATCATATAGAGAAGACATTAAATTTTAGAAATTGGAAGTCTTACTCCAGCATAAAGACTGTTCATAAGCAACATAATTATGATGTGTATTATGGAAAAATTGCCTCATAGAAGCAATAACTTGGTCCATTTCAGAAACCATCCCCATGCCTGACTACAGCAGGTTCGAGGACAGACTGCAGAGTCACCTTGAGACAAACATTCTGCTCTTACTTTGTGCTGAGAGCTACTGACTCACTGGAAGAGCTGAAGTGCTGCAGTTAAGACTACACTTACCATTAACTCCTTTTGGCATTCCAGTATTGTATTGAGGTCAGCATTTGGATCTGTGATTTGTGCTTCATTCCTTCGGCTTTCAGCGCTTGCTAACCACAGGATTAGCTTTTGGCTCTGGTCATGGAAGTCCTAGAGCAACAAAAGATTCACACATATGAGAAAAAACACCTTTGAAGTGCTTTCAGCTGGCTTTTCCTACAAAGAAAATGCCCAGTCCAGACTAGACAGAGTCACCACAAACTCACGATTAGTGAGGGTACAGAAATCCAGTTAAACTATTCCACCTATGTCGTAAAAGGCTGTTATCCAGTTGAAAGATATTTTTACCAAACCTTTTAAACCCAACAGAGACAACTTCATAAGAAAACAAAGTGTCTTGGAGTGTGAGTGCCCCTTCCACTGACATGCAGGAATTACCCATCTGCCCTCTCCCCTTATCTACCCCTCAGCAGCATCCCAAAGACTGTTTTCCCTTATAAACTGGCACATGGTATGCACCTGGCAATTCAGTAAGGCTTGTTGTAAACCTTTCCTCCAGTTGTCCAGTGCACGAGTTGCTTTCTCCCAGTGCAGGTTCACCTTGCGGAGCCTGTTCTGAAGCTCCTTGAACTCTGTGCTATCCGCTTTCTGGAATTCTTTGCTGCTCAGGTTAGCAGAAAGCAGCACTGCTTTGTAGTTATCGAATGCTTTAACAATGTCCTGGTAGAAAAAGAGAATTAGAAACTTTTATGAATTTTGAAAAACACGTTGTTTATTTACAATAAAACTAGGCACTCAAAAGAATCACAGGTATTGGGGAAAGCTGAATCTGGTGTCTTTTCAATACTGCTAAGAAACATATTAATGTAGGTGGCTTTTTTTATGTTATTTTTTTTAAAGCCAAATCCATCATTTTGAAGAAAATAAAGCTGTCTGGGCTTGTGCTTCTTCCTAAGTCATAGGCCTTATGGATTAATCCACATATGTCCTTCATTATTCTGAGCTGCCTCTTTCCCTGACATTTGGACAAATATTCCCATAGGTCATCACATGGTATTTCCTCTTAATTTATAAAGGTTTTGCAACATCAGAATCCTAGAATAATGCTGAAAGGGACATCTGGAGCTCTGTACTCCATCCTACTGCTACAAGTAGGGCCAAGTTCAAACTCTGAGCAGGCTGCTCATGGCCTCATCCAGTCAAATTCTGAGTATCTGGCAGGATGGAGATTCCCCATCCCCTCTGGGTCCCTGGTCCCACACCAGGCCACCCTGTTGTGAGAAATTCTTTTTCCTCTAGTCAGAGTTTCTGTCAGCCCATTTCTCTGACTTGTCTAAGTCCCCCCAAAAGCAGTCCTGCCTGCTTTCCTCCTCCGCCTTAGAACTGCAGGAGGAAATATTACAGAATTTGCCAAGTCACAGCCGTATCATCTAATCACCTTTAAGTTAAGGCAGAGATTCTATTTCTGAAGGATTTATAAAAAAATGAATGCTGAACAATACCTCATACCCTCAAGTTTGAATCAAGGGTTCTCAGTCTTTTTCAAGTTGCTCTTGCAGTAGGAACGTAAGAGCTGCAAGATGAATCCTGCAATCCACACGACTCAGACTGCTTTTCTTAGCAGCCTTTCCAACAAGAGTGTCAATCTATATATTCTCAAGATCCATGTTCCACTTGCTGAAAACTGCTAGTCTAAATTACATTTCACCCAACAAAGAATCCTGTCTCCCTCCTCCAAGGAACAAAGTTTTTCTTAGTGTCAAACAAAGCAAATGGTCCATCCCAGACTTCTGAAGACCAGTAAGCCAGTCTGCAGGCAGGCTGGCCTTATCCAGGGTAACTGGGATGCCCTGACATCTCATGAAATTCACCTCTTAAAGTGTGCTTGCTCTCTTAGACACCCCTGTAAAACCAAGCTGTCTGAAAAGGGGATTTACAGCCAGCTGGACTCCTCTTAAGCAGATGCAGAAGAGAAGTGAAGCTCTGATGCTTGGAGAGATCAGACATCCAGCTCCGGGCTGAAGGGAAGCACCTCCCTCCATCCAAGAGGCAACACCAAACCTGTCCTGGCACTTGGGGCCTAAGCCAGATTGGCTGATGGAATCAGTCAATCCTACTGGAGTGCAGTCATTCTCCCTGGCCTAATGACTACTCCAAGACATGTAGGCTTTAAGTATACCCACAGCATGCCTAAGAAATCCCTCCTCTGTCCTGCAGAGTGTCTTGTTTGTGAGCATCATGCCAAGTGTGATGCCAAACTGACCACCAGACTCAGGATTTGGGTGACTCCGTATGAGGCTACTGGCAGAAGGGTGAACACACAGGATTTTGCACTTACACAGGTGTCAGGAACACTCACTCTCTCAGAGGCATTTCTCTAACTGTTCTGTTACTTGGCTGAAGATTAGCATAGACAATTAATTTTGTTCCTTGCTTTTAACTAATACATTCTACTCAATGAGAAATATGGATTTGCCTAACAAAAAGCCTGCACATTTGAAAGTATCAATCTTTCAACTATTGGGTAAAGGTGCTATTTAGAGCTAAGATTTTTTTTTTTTTTTTGCAAACACCATATTGCTAAAGCCTATAGCTTTAGAGCAGATCTTTCTCAGACTCCCTGTTGGAGCTACACCTTTAATTCGATTAAAAAAATCAGCCTAGACTTTGCAGTCTGTTGACCTGGCTAATTTTCAATCTGTTTCTGGTTTGCAAAGAGGGAAATGGCACAAGGAAAAAATATCACTCTGCAAGAAAACAAAGAGAGGGGTTTATTTCAGCCTGACACTCTACCTGTTGTACCCAGTTCTATTGCCTATAAATCTCTGCATATGAAGACAAAAGCACCCCCTTCTTTAGTCCTCTTAGCTGAGAGCAGTTTAGGTCCCCTCTGACAATTCCACACTGCCAGTGGCATCCATGCTGCCCAACAGATCCCAGGAGGACAAACATAGTGAAAAAGAGCAACATCCCACTTCTCAGCATGCCATAACTTACTTTTACTTTCTTGACCCTTTGTTCCAATGCCTGCATGCTCGTTGGGATTTTCCCTTTTTGTAGCTCTTCCAGCTCCTCCTCAGTTTTATCAAGCCAAGCAGAGATGTCACTGAGATCTGAGTCTAGCTGCTGCCACTGCTGCAATTTCTGTTTCATCCTGAGTTTATTTCTGAGGTCTTGAGCTTGGATGAGCTCCCACCTATCAATAATGCCTGCAAATCATACAATAAGATGCATGTAAATCTTCAGTAACGTGCTGAGTGTGTAAAACAGATTCAAAAAGTTTTACAAGTAAATTATTCTTCAATCTACTCAAGAGCCAAATAATTGCTGTCATGTATTACTGTCATCCAGACATATTTTTTCTGGAGATTCTGCAGTCTGTAAGTTTCATATTACTAGTCAAATTATCCACATAGCAATGCTACAAAAGATTTTAATCACATTAATTCACTTGGAAGAACAGAGCAAGTTTAAGGAGATGGAACTCAGTGAGCCTAGCTGTGATTTGGTGGACACCAGAATGCCTCAGAGGACAAATATGATCCAGCAGTTAGGACTTGGGTTTGTGCTTTATGTCCACGTGGAGCTGCTGGAGCAACTCCAGAGGATGGCCACAAATATGCTCACAGAGGCTGGAGCACTTCTGTAAGGACAGGCTAAGAGTTTGAGCTGTTCAACATGCAGAAAAGAAAGCTCTGGGGAGAGCTTAAGGGGCTACAAGTGAGCTGGAGAGTGAATTTTGGCAAAGGCATGGAGTGATAGGACAAAGTGGCTTTAAACTGACTGAGAGCAGGTTTAGAACAGAAGTTTGGAAGAAATTCTTCACTGTGAGGTGATGAGACATTTGAAAAGGTTGCCCAGAGAAGCTGTGGCTACCTCACCCCTGGAAGTGTTGAAGGCCAAGTTGTATGGGCCTTTGAGCAAACCGGTCTAGTGGAAGGTCCCCCTGCTGTGGCAGTGACAGTGGATCCAAGCATCTTTAAGGTCTCTTCCAAACCAAACCATTTTATGATCCTATGTTACATCAGTTCAGTGGTAAAGGACATGGATATGCCACCTATGCAATCACTAATGCTATTTCTGGAAAAGCCCTTTTCAGAGCTTTTCCTATTCATCCCATGTACGGAACACAACTCTGGACTATTTTTGAGACCAGAGAGAAAAACTAAGTAAGCTGGTGCATACAACTGCAGCCTTCTTATCACAATTCACTTTTGTGATTGCTGCACAATGTCTCATTTCAATCTCAAGCACTTGAAAGCAGGAATGAGGTCCTAAAAGGTTAAGAACCAGCTTGTTAGTCTATTTGGACATAAGAACCATAGTGAAGACAGTGAAGAACAGAATACATTACCAGCTTTGACAAAACATTTCTGCAAATGGGAGCTGTAGCATCTTGTTATATGGAGTATCAATAGAAACTTGGCAAAATACATTAATTTAAATGATGGTGGTTTATTTTAATTTTGTTCCTCAGGTAAATGTGTTGCATTTGTGTCCCCAGGGTCACAGGACAAACACCACAGCCCCAAAGCCACTCCTGTACCTGACTGCTTCTCTGCTGCTTCTATATTCATCAGCTCTTGGTCATCTTGGGGTTCTTCATCACTCATATTAGCAGATGGAATTTTCTCTTTGCTGCTGCTGCTTGCAGAGCTGAGCTGCTTCACCTGGAATGACATTTTGGTGGGTAAGCCCTGCAGGTTAACAGGCTGTCAAAGGTTGAATTTATTTTGTATTACTTTGGGGTGGCTGGGCTGCTGCTGAACTCTTCCATGTCAGATTTAGCACTGGGCTTTTATGTCTTTACTAACAGTTTATACTGGTTCTCTGTGCCATTCCAGTAAACAAACACATTCCATAACTGGTGCTAATTATTCCAAGACTGGACAAGGCAAATTAATTGCTTTTGCACTACATGTACCAGACAATGCACATTTGCTGATGCTCTTTGTTGGATTCTGGATCTCTGCAATATTGACTCTAAGGCTCTAAGACTGGATTAATGATGACAAAAAGCAGCCAGATACCAGTACCATCCTGTCTGGAAGAGTGCTGACAATTAGTCAAGATCCACTGAGCCTGGCAGCTGCTGGCTAAGCCATGGCTGGCAAAGAACCACCAAGGCTGAGGTACCAATGAACAATAAGCCATTTTGGCATGTTCTCCAGTGCCCAGAAGCAGATTAAATGGTGGGTTGCATCTTCAAATCTGTCTGCTTAGGAAAGGGAGATATGTCAGTAAGTATCAAGAGATGGTATTCACATCCTCTCCTTTGTAGGGGTTAAATTCTCCTAGACTTGTCCTGTGACAATAGAGGAAGAAGCTCCTCTAGACACTAACTCTGACCAGGAGCCCAACATGATTGTTCTGAATGGCTTTAAAGAAGATCTTCTACCAAGCGGATAGAGACTCTCACTGGTTACCCAGAAATAATGTCTAAGTTTGCCTGAAGTGAACTTCCCACCCCCCCCCAGCTAATTTTTTCCCTGATGCTGGAGAAGGAAAGAAGATGGAGTTACAGAAAACAACAAAAGGACTCTGTAGAATGGGTTCAGGGCCCACAGAGTCTCCAACTCACATAGTCTGGCTTATAGGGAGTACTTGTCTCTGGACCAGACAACACATTTCCAACCATCTCTGACTGGTTATATCTGTGTTTCCTGCAGACTGGGCTACCTGGAGAATGCCAAGGATGAGCTTCTGAAACAGACTTCCCTGAAACAAATAAAACAAAACCATACACCATGAGTGCAAAATCCCATCTCCATGAGGAAGCTGTTACTTTGTTTAGAGTTAGAAAGCGCTTTGAATAAAATGGCATCAAGTTATGGCATAAAAATGACAGTTTTGCAGCTTTCCTTGCAAAGCATGCACATTTGCAAAACATCAACAGTGTTTCGAAGGTGATGAGATGAGAGCCATGCAGTTATGGGACATTCTGTTTTCTTCTGGAAAATGTTTGAACACAGGTATGAGTAGTCAAAAAACTAAAGAAAAATGCTGCACCGTGGTTTTGGAAAGTTTGCATCCCAACAATACCATCACACATCTGCAACACATGTCAGTGTATAGACATGTCCTGGTTTGGAGAAACGTTTGTTCTGGACTTAAGAGACAGGACACACACGGTTCTGTCATGCACCACAAAAAACACTTGCAGAGTTGGAGATACTGCCTTCAGGAATTATGCAACCAAAATTAGAAACAACCAAAAAAGTGATACTACCCAGAAAAAACCACCGAGAGAGTACCAAAGGACTTCGGATCAATACAACGAAATGCACATTAACCACCTTGGCATTTACCAGGCAAAATCTAAATGGTATGTACTGGACTGCTTTGTAATGTACATGTGGATACTGCAGAGTAAGAACACCATGACAGGATGAGACATGGTGTCCACACAAGGCAGGAAGTCAGACATTACATATGAGAGAGGTTGAGGAATATAGCGTGCAGCACAGGGAGATTGCCATGTTCAGACACATGCATTAGCAGGTGCCTACCAGAAGATGCTTTCAAAGTTTTTGTGGTCATTTTAAGATATGCCTCAGGGTTTTCAGTGATTTCTACATCTGAAAAAAGAATAATGTCATTTTCCTCACTATTCAATATTTTTCAACTATTAAAAACAACTGAAACAATGAGGAAGAGCAAAGACAAAGAACAAAGCAAGTGGCTGGTACTATTTTCAAACATTCTTAAAAAGTAGTTTCCAAAAACCTACTGTTGCTAAAGATAGAAGCTTGGTTTAGACAACACCATTCCCTTCATTCCAGAGAAGACTGCTCACATCTATTAATGGTACTTGAAAACCAACCAGCCATGTGGGAGCAAGACTTCAATCCCCCTCCCTTCCCACACAGGGATATCCTGCAGTTGTCCATGTCAAACTCAACTGCTGGACACTGGTTCTCACCTGACAGAGCACTGTAGTATGTTGCTTCTTCATCATCTTCATGAGAGGAAGAACCTCCCACATCACCTGTGTGATCCCACTCGAGTGGGATGGAGTCAACACTGACAGGGGTTTCACAGCCTGATCTCTCATGACCTTGAGTGGGGGGCATGAGGTGGCAAAGGGACTGTGCTGATGAGGGCCCCTCACTGATGGCCTTCTTATGCCAGGGATCATTCTGGATTTCTCTAGAATCTTCTTGATCTGTCTCATTTTCAGAGTTATCTTTTTCATCATCCAATCCCTAAAAATAAGTAACAATTATTGCACATTAGTAAGATTTACAAGAGATCTACACTGCTTAATGAGCCAATGATTGAGCCACATAGTACTACCACAGATGGTTTTGTGGTCAGCCGTGGCAGTCAAAGACCATGTGCCTAAAATTAAAGAAAGGCATCCTTTCTGCCTCCTCTTTTCCCAAAACAATCCTCAGCAGCAACTCCCTCCCCTCTTTCAAGACAGTCAGCCACCACCATAACATCTCTCTTTAGTTTGCAGGGAGGGGTACCCAGTTCCAAAAGGACTTCAAAGGTCAGCAAGGAAACGGTGCTCAGGCAGGGGTGAAGAGCTGCTTGTAGTTGTTCATGTTACTTCCTTCACCTGCCTCTCTAATACATGTTCTTTCTTCTTGAGCCAAAGCACACTGAGAATGATCTGAATGTTCCCAGGGGAAAGCAAAGTGCATGCTGTTCCCCATTCAAGGTTCTCACAACCAAGTGGACAGATGGAGCCTCACAAATACATAAAGAGATATTCTAAGCACATTATTGAAATTAAAATAAAGTAAGTGGTATTAAAAACACCAAAAAAGCTTTTGAAGCCCTCAAGCCACTACTATATAAATATGAACCATGTGAACTACTTCCATGCTATTATCCTGATTCTGCAGATGGAGTCCCAGCAGGAGAGGCATGAGGAGACAACATTGGCAACAAAGATTTAGCAAAGCTGGGACTTCTACTGCAGAGTACCCGACTGCTTTGAGCTCAAACCATTCAGTCAAGGTACTAGGGATAAGCAAAGAGCATTCCAATTCAAACACCAGAATCTCATCCAAGAATCAAAACAATTGTTGATTCTTACAGGATCCCTTGAGGTCAGTCTTTGATGGAACCGTGCAACTCGCCCAAACACCTCCTGACAGTATCGATGAAGTTCTTCCAATTCATCTTCAATCAGGGTGGCATCCAAAGGCTCACTCTTCTGAATCAGCTGCTCCCCAAATACAATTAACTGATCAATCTTGTTGGTGTTCAGTGTTATTTCCTGCTGGAAACCCTATTGGAACATACAAGAAAAATAATTACTTCTGTAAGGACTCTTTCTAGCCTAAGGTTTGTCCCTCTCTTCTGGCTCACTGAAGTGAAAGACAATATTGACATTGTTGTCTAATTTAATTTGGTGAATATCTTTTTACACAAGAAGTCCAAAGGTTTGTTTTATTAGCAGAATTACAGTTCCAAATGAAGTGGCATTTTCCACCAATGTGTACATCAATCTGACTGCAGTCTGAGCCTGCAGAGGATCATGATACAAGAGTTTAGCTAATCAGAGATTATTTTTCTGTTGGGTACACACAATCTTTGTCTCAGTAGCAAGTAGGTTTGTTTGGCTGCTTGTGCTTCCAGCCTACACAACAATAAATCTACATCCCAAAACAATTAACAGTGCAGGCAGAACAGAGGAATTAACCTATGAGCAGGTAGCAAGGAATTAGTACATTCTTTAGAATCACTGCACATTCCTGCCTTCTTATTTCTGCTGAAAGTCCCAGCTACAAACAGTGCGCTCAGAGGATGCCAATTCAAAAAAAAAATTCTCACCAGAAAAAAAAAATCTGAATTTAGGAATGCAGCTTTTACTGTTAATCAGCACCCACTACTTTGCAGGCCAGGTATCTCTGTCACTGACATGCAGCATCGGGAGAAAATGGCAGGACAGAACTGAGCCTGAACACTGACTCAAACACTATGCAGTTTAATCTTGATTCAGACAATATGTCCTAACAATTTACTGGTATCTTAAAGCAAATATAGCCGTAGAAAGATCTGGTGGCTATTGTGAAGTTCCAGAAAAGTACACGATTCTGTCAAGAGAGGGCAGCCCAAGGGGATCAGCTGGGCTATATTAAACAACTGCTCTGTATGGATACGTACATTTAACTGTCGCATTTTGTCATCAAAGTTACTTTTTGAAAAGTGCTCCACGTTTGTCAGCTGGAGGTCCATCTCTGTGAGCCAAACAAGGATGCTTTCCCTTGTCCCCTCAAATTCATCTCTCCTATTCGTGAAATGCTGGATGGGAAGAAAGGAGCCAGTGTTATAAGACTTCAGTTACTAAAAAAGATGGTCACAGGACTCTTCTGAAAACTGTTTTGTTTCAAAACTCCTGTTCATCTTAAAGGCCCTCAGGGCAGAAACGGCAGCATAAAACCTGTCCCCTTCCTGTAGTGATGCTAGAACAGTATTCTGCCAGTACACTGTTTGTAAGAAAGACGGAATAAAACACCAGCAGTGCCAGATGCTTCTATAAAGTTATAGTCTTGACTCCACACTGTAGGCTTTCTCTCACATCATTACACCAGTGCAACAGTTATTTGGACTCAGTTTTGACATCTTATTTGTTCTAAATTTAAAACAGAGATAGACAAAGGAAGTAAACCCCATATATAATTAAAGTAATTAAAACTATGAGATTAAAATCAGTTTTTACTGATTTTACAATGGAGAAGCTGGATCATGGATGACCATGCCAGTGTAATTATTGCACCATTTGGTGTTGTAGCCAGGAGGAACATTCCCTCTGCCATCCCCCACAGAAGCTGTCAAAAGACATGCAGTTTGTCTGTTCTCCTGGGTGGATTTACTATTCAGGAAGGGTATCATGCAACATCCCAAACACAAAAACTCGTAACTGCACAGATCAAACACCATAATTGCTCTCACAGCCTCATCCACTGACTTTTGGGACCTAAAAGTTTTCCCTGTCACTTGCTTGCAGAACTGCTATACTTAAAAATCAGACAGTGACAAGTTTCCCCCAAGGCACAGCACAGAATATTTGCCCAGAGACCAGTTTAATTGACAAGCAGGATACTTCCCTGAAGAGTCACAAATACACCCTTGGACAACATTCCTTGTCAGGCAGGCAGTATAGCAGGAGCTGTGCCTCTCCATCACAGCTCCATGTTTAAAGCCTTGTGAGTTACAACTTGGCATGAAAGTAGAGCTGAGTTGCAAAGTCCAAACTGTATATGCCCTTTAGTCTCTCTGCCTCTTATCTATGGAAAGGTACAAGTGCATGGACACATTACAAGACTGGGTAAGAGGAAAGTGTGATAGGAGCAAGCGAGACTGGCTACTGATCATCCAAAATTTGCACCCATTCTTCTTTTATGCTTTTCTTCAGCTACCAAGAGCCCACCTACCAAGGACAGGTTTATGCCATGCACTTGGTGACTTTTCCAGAGCTGCTGTCCTACACTGGCAGCTCAAGGCACAAACCAACAAAAGACAGTTGCTCCAGGATACGTTTTGCTTTTGGTTAATTCCTTACAGAAACCTGCAAGTGCTCCTCACTCTCTCATCCCGCTGTGCAACTACCTTGAGCCTTCTCAGAATGGAAGCAACTCGTTTCTGGAGATTATCCCAGCGCTGGTTTCCCTCGTGCACCATCTGCTTCAGCTTGCTGGCTGAGTCGGTGCGGTTCTCGCGCGCCAGGCGCCGGTACTGCTTATTGATCAGCTCCAGCTGAGTGAGGCGCTCGTGAATCTGCCGCTGGAATGCCTGCAAGGCAAAGCAAGGAACTCATTCCCTCGCTGGTAAGAGAAAGGATGCTGATGGTAGCATCCATCAAGAGAGATGATGCCCTCCCTCTAAAAACAGACCTTCCGAATGCAAAATTATACCCAGAGGAGGACCCATATTTTAAATCGTCTGCTCAGGTTCAGTTCATTAGGAAAAGAAAGAAAAAATAAGTATCAACCTACAAACGTCTCTTGCCTATAAAAAGAAAATCTTTGAATTTATAAGCAGGATCCTGTCAGTTCTGAGCACTGGATTCTCCACATTAAAAAAAAAAATTCTGGAGACAAATACATTAGCCAGACATCCCAGAGCCACACATTGGCAAAATTATTTATGTTTTCTATATCACCAATGCCAAACTAGCATTCTCTGCTGAGCCAGGCACTTCACACAGCAAGTATTCAGCAGCCTGGTCATTCAGCCTGCTGCTGAGCATAAAAAAGGAAGTTAAAAAATTCACCTCAAATTTCTTCAGCTCCTCCTTTGCATGTGTGTACAAAACCTCTGAAGAATTAGGCCTTGCTGCTATCGTTTCAGATGATTTTAGCCAATCTTCAAAACGAGAATAGTCGTCCAAAAACCTCTGCCACAGACGCCAGGTTTCCTCGATTCTGAGAGAGTGAAAATGGAGAGGTTTTATCACAAGCCCACTATTAATTCTGGATTAGTTTTTCCCTTTTAAAAATTCAGCTTGTGAGAGAAGCTGCAGCATTTCTACAAAATTCTGCCGCGGGCTTCTTTAGAAGGGGCAAGGAAAAGATACTTACTTCATTCGCCTTTCCATAGACATGGCACAAATGTTTCTCCACCGTCTGTCCAAACTCCTGGTAGTCTGCTGGATGGAGTCACACTCTGTCTCGTTAGCACATGCATCTGAGTCGTGGAGCAGGACTTCACAGATATTAAACACCGATTCCACACCTGCCGTGTGCTGCTCTATGTCTCGCTGCAGATCCTGCCATTGGCAAAAGAAAGCTTGAGTGGAAGGAAATGTGCACATTTCGGACATACCCTTTCCAAATGCTGCAGAGGATGGGGAAAGAGCCATTTGTGTGTCAGGAAAAGCTTATTTAGCTTTAGAAAACAGACTTGCAGGATGAACTGTGCAGATGACAGGCTGACAGGTCAGGACACAATTGTCATGCAAAAAGGGATTGTCCAGCTTTGGTTTCTCAGTCTAAACTCAACCTCCTTGTTAACTGTCTGGACAATTTTAGTGTACATTCAAAATCCAAATCTAACATATGCCATAATAAATTCTTATTAATTCTGACAGCACAAGGTGACTGTCTCATATCAGCTTACTGCACTGTAAGGCTTGTCAGAGAACTCCTACTACAGTACATGTATTTTAGTGACTGTATGATCACAGGCTGTTAGCATGAAACACAAACATGGCACACAAGTACCTGTTGTTACACTATTTTTCTTACTCCGTCTTGTAGAGCTGCTATGCTGATAGACTGTTTTAAAGGTCTGGAAAAGACCTTTTGCCTAATCTACACTACAGGTTTCTTCTCCAGAGCCATGATAGTCTGGTCTCTTATGCTGTACCCATCACTACTCCTAAAGTCAATGTAATTGAGAGACAGGAAAAAAAAGCCTTATCTAGGTATTTCTTATTGAAAAGGTAGCTCTATACAATGCTACCAACTATAAATATTAATAAAATGACAATGTCCACTACATTTCCATTTTTTTAATCCATTCTGGCACTTCTAATGAAGAATACAGAGACTTGCTTGAATAACACTAGAATAAGAAACACAAATTAGTCTTTCTGACAACAGTGAACTGGAACTTCCATTAAATGGTATTACTGGTTTCAGTGAACATATAGAGCAGAACAGGCTTTGCCCTAGACTTTAAAAAAAAAAAAAAAATCAAACCCAGAATAAAACAAACAAAAAACCCCAAGACAGAGAGAGCTGGTAATAAATACAAAAGGAGCTGGAGGAAGATATTCCCAAAAGTCAGCAAGCTGTAAGGAGTTTAGTATGACCCAGTGGCAATGTTCAGTGGTTAGATGGGTACCTGAACGAAGAGCTGAGCCACAAATGGTCAAACTATGGCTTGTGGGACTTGTAGAAATGAACAGCTTTAAGGAATGGAGAAGCGAAAATCTTTAAATGGATGAGAGACTGCCAGAAGGAGACTAAACAGAATTTTTTACAGGTTATTAAGGATTCACAGCAAGTGAACCTTGTTTTCTGAGCAGGATGCATCAGTGTCTTTTCAACACAGGTTCTACAGCTGGGAGCAGGCTCCATCCCACTACTGGTACCTGAAAGTCTCTTCGGAATTCATTAAATTTCACTGGATTTACAGCTGTTTTGACCACAGATTAGAAATTAACTCTAACTTGCACTACGGTAATGTTGCTCACTACTTCACAGACTTCATGTCTGGGTACAGGGAATAACCCTAGGCAGAATCCTTGCTGTTTTCCAAATGACCTGACTGTATTAAGTGAGACAAACACAACAAACTAAGTAGGGGGGCCAGGAAGATACACTGAGCCCCAAAAGGTACTTTTCCTTCAACTCTGCAAAACATTTTCCAGAGAGCTTAAACAGACTACACACTGTTAGATTTCTGCATTAGTGAAACACCTTTGCAGCCTTAAAATTATTAATATTCATGTTGTAATCTTTATCCTTTAATTGAAC
Source organism: Xenops minutus (assembly GCA_035221455.1). Taxonomy (NCBI): domain Eukaryota; kingdom Metazoa; phylum Chordata; class Aves; order Passeriformes; family Furnariidae; genus Xenops; species Xenops minutus. Next base: position 56,617,952 of record JAWWEE010000158.1, read on the forward strand.
ATGCCATAAAACATCTCTGTGGATGCACAACACTTTTAGATGCTATTATTCAAGACTGAACAGGCAAAGCTTTTCCAGTCATGGATGTCAAATAAAAGAAGCCTGTAGGGCATATTTCTCACCATCACTCTGCTCTTGCTGAAATAATTGTTCAGACAAAACCAGAAGAGATCTTTTTACTTGTCGCACTCAGATAAATGCTTCTCTATGGCAAAGTAAAAGAGGCTTTTTTTTTACTGTGGTCTTTTTTGTCAGCACAGTTTTCTCATACTCAGCCTGTTAAAAAGTTACAGTAGAAGGAGTCCAGAGGTGCCCAAGGGTCTGTGTTTGAAACAGAATCCAAACAACAAAGCAGTAAGTAGCTCTGAGCAGCAAATGATGGTTCTTACAGCCAGATGAAGCTTGAATGCTCATAATAAAAATAAATTAGCTTGGACACAATTCCTTTGTAGCCAACACTCTGCTCTGCTTGGCAATTTATCACGGCCTTTGAGAATTCTAAAGGTTTGGACGGGGAGAAAATATTTTCTTGTTGTTTACTTGGCCATGCACAATGCAGATGAAACCATGAGAGGCACTGGGCCATGGGTTCTGGTGTTTGACCAGCTCCTGCAGTAGGGTCAGTGGGAGCCACCCCCACTCCTGTCACAGAGGAGCTGGTTCTTCCCATGATGTCTGGGACATGAGTGCAAGGAGAGCTTTATCAGCCAGCAGAGAACACAGCCCTCAGGTTTGGGTTACTCAGGGATCGTTCCTTAGACACGAAAGCAGAAGCCAGAGAGAAAAGATGGGGAGGATGACAAGGATACCAATAGGTGTTCTTAAAGGCGTATGCCATAAAGCTTCTGAGCTTGACAGATTTATTCTTGATCCTCAGTTTTAGGGCAAATGTTCTTGTTTAACACAAAGGCCAGATGACAGCTGAGCACTTTGAACCTGGGCAGACTTATAGCACAGCCCTGAGCAAAGTCTGACTCCACCAGCAAGTCTGTGCCTTGGAGAAATTCCTTCGTTCCCTGGCTGCTGGTGAGAGAAATTTAGTCCAGGACTACCCGGCTCATCTCTTAAGATCTCCCTGGCGAGCCACTGCCTTGGATAAATGCCCACCTGCACTCATCCAACACCCAGCAGTGCAAGGCTGGTTCACACTTACTGCCTCAGCAGGATTCACACACCATCTCAGCCAACCCTGAGGGATCTTCAGGGCCTGCCTACTGGGTCAGGCCTCAGCCAAAGGTGTGTTTGCACAAGTCCACCCTCTAAAGCTCAAGCATCCTTCTCTGTCAAGGTGCTCTGCCATCTGCAAGGAGGGGATGAAGGCTGAGCTAGCGAGGGTAATGCGTCAAATCACAGCACTTGATTCAGTCACAGCCACTTTGCAGGAGAGCAGCATTCATGCCTTGTCAGTCTAAGTCATCCTCATGTATTCTGCCCACTGTCTGTGCCCTGCTTAGCCCTTAGGAAGTCTGTTGTACTGAACTAAGCAAATTGAAAATGCTTTTCTTTGTATTTTGCATGTTTTCCTTGTGCAAAGTGGGGAAGGGAGAAGCGGGGATAATTCAACACAATACTGAAATTACTGCAAGCAAATAAAAATTTTCCATGTAACGCATCCTGGCAGAAACATGCCATGAAAAGCAAAGAGTTAGAAGGGCTTGCTAAAGAAAAGAACCAGATGATTTTAAGCCAGGACTAATCAGCAGCATTTTAGCTCATTTACTCTGACTGCTGCTATTTCCCACCTGCTGTTCTGCCAGTCTCTTCTGGATTTCTTGGTCATCACAGATGTCATAAACAACAGGCTTGGAAAGCTCAGACTCAATCCGGGCCAACCAGGTGCGAAGGTTACTCATGTTTTTGTCCAAAAGTTGTATAAAAGCAAATGTTTCCTTCAGTTTCTTCACCCTAAGCAAATCAGGAAGAACACTTTGTTACAAAGGTCGGCAATTAGTGGAAAGGGTGTTAACAGAAGGTGATGACAGGCATGGCTTTATGAAGCCCTTACTGTCCCACCAAGCTCCTGCCTGTAAATCAGAGCCATGTTTTAGTCAAAACCATCCTAAATTGGCTCAGCAGGTCCTGCTTTACATCTGCAAGGTGGTCTTGTGTGAATGCTTTAATGAATCTACAGGAGAAGGGTGAATTTTCATCTGCTGCTAAGCACTGGACATTTGTCCAAGAGGGAGTTGGCACCGTAACACACCACAGTTAAACTAAAATAGATATCTATGGTCTGATTTTCCTGCTGTGAATGATGTCCTGTGTCTTCTTCAGCAATCAACAGGCCCACACTAATCAGCAAAAGGTACCATGCTGCCAACTGAGGCAGGATTCGCCCAAACCACTGGTCCAACACCCTGGGCAAATCATAGAATCACACAATGGTTTGGGTTGGAAGGAACCTAAAAAATCGTTTTGTTCCAACCCCCCTGTCATGGGCAGGGGCACCTTCCACTAGAACGGGTTACTCAAGAGCCCCATCCAATCTGGTCTTGAACACTTCCAGGGACGGGTCATTCACAATTTCTCTGGATAACCTGCTCCAGTGCCTCACCACCCTCTGGATGCTGACAGGAGAGAAGGCCTGAACAATGACCACTACAGAACTTGTACTGCTACAACATTAAAAGTTCTTCTAAATGTCACACTGGAATGTGCAGAGATGTGACAGACTCTCCTGATGGGTGAAGAATTAAAAAGAACAACCCCAAAGGGGAAGAATATCCAATAGCTAGAGAGATTTGTGCAGTGGACAGGCAAATGAACCACTGAGATAATTTACTCTTCTCACAGCCATTTGTATCACAGCTCTCAAACTGCAGACAAACTTTTTCTTTTTTCCAATCTTAACAGCACATTCCCATGTCAAAACTCCTCAAATTATCCAACTAGCATGCTTTTGTATTTTGGCAAATTTGTCCCCTTGTGTTGGAGGAATGTCTGCTAAACTACCTCACTGGTCTCAAATCTTTCCTCGAAATTTTCATTTTTTGTAATTCCCAACAAAAATTACTAAAAAGGCAACACCAGGTTGACACATCTCTTCTAACTACAGACTTATTTCAGAGTTTGCCAACCAGATCTTGGTAGTTAATGGAGGAAAAAACCAACCAGATAATTATTTCTATCAGATCTGTCTTAAACATCCAGATCACAAGACGAGATGAACTGCACCAAAAAGCACGTATTTCTCCCCACGAACTACAATGGTCTACCCTACAGTACTATAAACATCAACAATGCAGATGCTAAGGTCAGGTGAAATCATTCCACCCATGTATCAGGGAAAACATACTTATAAGCCAGCATTGCTTCCCTGTGCTGTTCTCCCAGCTGCGTGCATCCCCCTCTGATCTCCAGTTACGTCCCTCTGTCTTGCGATGGATTTTTGGACCTTGCATGTAATTTTTAAAATGCAAATTTACAAATTAAACCTTTAGCTACTGCCTGCTCTAGCAACTACACAGATGAGCCTCATTATTTAAGTCAAGTGCAGCACAAAAATTTTAAGTATCTAATGTGAAAAGGCTGAAACATTTCCCATTTGTTGGCCACAGTGACTGGGAACTGTCACCTAAACAAAAGTAGCAGTGGGCAAGGGCAGCTTCTAAAAGGGGATCACTGCCTGTCCCATAACAAAGGGAAGTGCTGAGGAGTCTGAGATGAACCCTAATGTACTCACAACACCAGCGTTGTGCAAGCTGGGTCTGGGGCAGGGCACAAGGATGTGACCTCATGTAGTGCAGGCAGGGACAGATTATGCAAGGCATAAGTGCCCTGACAGGGTACCTGGATGCAAAAGGCCTGCCCCTCCCTTTCGAGGAAAATGGGAAGTTTCCTGGCCCATTGTCTTGCCTGCTGCCAAACCATCCTAGCAAACTTTAGAGGAGAGGGGTCCAAACTGCCTGTAATAGAGCAGATTTTGCAGCTGCCTGTTGATACAATGACAGGAGATATGCAAGACAGCTAATCCATAAAGTTGTTGTAAGCAACAACTGATCTCATTAGCACCCTTAAGGTAATCAAAGAGGATACATACGTCAGCTAGACACTTGATTTAAGGTAAAGCACTTGTGGAGGAGATGTGGGAATGATCCTGCTGGATTTGTTCAGTCCTGTTGGTTACTGTGAAGGTACAGAGTACAGCCAGCAAATCTGGAGTCTCATATGGATTAGCAGCATGAAAAGCACCTTCCCCTACGTTTTGCCCTCAAAGGACCAGGTGCTACTTTCAGTTGCTTTACAAAGAGGGTGAGACGAGCACAGACCTACACTAGGACTCCCAGAAGCTGTTTAGCAAGTCTGCACTCTCCAAAAAGTAAAATTAGTATTGTCTGATTGATGTCACCCTGCAAGCCAGCCTGAAGGATTTAGCCCAAGTCCATGGTCCACCTTGTTCCTGCCTGGCACCCACAAAGCTGCCAATACTGGTATAAAGTGCAAAGCAGCTGCCTCTGCCCCTTTGCAGTGACTGTGCTTTCCACTGCTGCAGCTGATAAAGAGGAAGCCAGCAGATGACAAAAGCATTTAGCTGCTCTCACTTTCCTTAACAAACTCTTTTCAGAACTCTGCTCCCAAGTTCAATCCTGTATGCAGACATTTGGCTCCCAAGCAAAGGGCTGCTACATAAATCTTCGTGGTTCTGCTTCTATTAAGTGGTACTCAATGAACATGTGTCATTGCAGCATTTTGTTGTGCTATCATGGGCTGGCAGTCGTTTACCCTGAAGAACTACTTCTTCCTCCACCCTACTCCCACCAGTGAATTTGGGTCTGGTTGGTTATGATGCTCAGCACGGCCTGTGACTCCTCAGGGTGTGTGGCCCACCAAAGACAGGTGACTCAGGAACCCTTCTCCCTGGAGAGATGGGACAATATAGAGTCTGTGTTGAGCACCGAAGGGAAGAACCACTAAAAGAATCAGGCCTCAAGAAGAGCCTGAGCTAAACATTTATGCTGTTGCATTGTTAACTCTGCATGATTTCAGGCCAGTTGGAAGGAAAGCAAGGCTTGACTGCTGCACTGTCCCCGACTGTATCCTGTGGGAATTTATTCTCTGCATATCCTGTGACATTTCCCACTAGTGCTTTGGAAATGTCCCTCTGGCAACCTGCAGGAGATGCACATGCTGGGACCATCTGATGCCACAGCTGACCTGCTGAGACTACAGCTTGCTGTGCTGCTCAGGATCATCTCTGCTTCCCTGTACTTCCACCTGCTTCCCATTCCTAAACTGCATTACAGAAAAATTCACAAGTTGCAAGACATCTTTCTTCAGTCTGCATATTGGGTAACAGTTAAGTAAACATAGCCAAGGAAGTCCAAAGCAAAACCAAGGGACAGGAGCTCATATATAAATGTCTCTATGACATTTATTATGACATTAAATCTAAAAAACAACCGTTTTAGAATCCAAGTGGGGGTTTTGCACCATCATTCCAATATTATTTTGGTTTAGACATTACTCTGAATTTCAAGTTATGAATATCACCATAAATATGTCTGTCTTTATTTTCTAGTGTTACTAGAAGCAACAGTCTCAAACAGCATAGCAATTAGATACACCATCATAATTAAGTAATTTCATCTGTTACATATTTTGGATAGAATATGGCATTTGTCAGTCATTTAACCACTCTTTATGCTCTAAGTCATTCATCTCAAACTTGAGCTAAACAGCCAAAGAACAATAAAAACCTAACAAAAGTTCACACCAGTGCAGTGTGTAAATGGGAGGGCAGCCTTGCCCAGATGTTCACGTTGGCTCACATGCTCTGGTCAGCACACAGAACCCAAGGTAAAGGGCAGGGGTTACAGTGAAGCAACAGGCAAAATGATGAAAGACATGAGCATCCTCCTTGAGCTTGCAGAGAAGTCACAGGGAACTGCCATTTCTCTGGCTATGGCTCAAAGAAGAGTAAAATAAACTAATTACATTCATAGAAGTCTTACATTTGCAACCAGCATGCTCAGATGCCTATCTGCACAGCTTTGAAGGGAGCTGGGTGGTGGTGCACAGTGTAAGGCTCCAAAGCCTGGGGGCAAAGGCTGCTCCCCAGGTCCAGGGGTCCATCACCCAACACACAGTGAATTAACAGCAATAACAATTCAAGTGCAGCAGAGGAAACCAGTTCCCCCCAGTCAGCCATAGGGTGGAAGGTGCCACCACTCTTGATTGAATTCTTCCTCTACCAAGTGTAATTCTCAGGTTATTTGATCAAACCGGCAAAACTACTATTTACTGAAAGAAGCCCTACCTATTGTTCACTTCCAAATGAGAGCTCACCTGCTACCATTTAACATGCCTCCAGATGCAAAAAAACCCCAGTAATATTTTTAAAAAATCCAATAAATATCACGACTAGTCTAAAAAAAAACCCAGCAAACTCAGACTTGTCTTGTCCTTTGCAATGGGCCCAGCTAAAAAAAACACTGATTCGTAACAGCACTTGGACACATGCATGAGATGCCTGGGATAAGCCAAACAAAGCCAGTTTCTAAATGTCTTAATCTTTACACCAAAATAGAAGTGGCAGGAAAAGAACAAAACTGGAAGATTATAACTAAAAGCTGGCTGCAAAAGTGAACAGAAGGACTAACTGACCTGACTCGAGATTGGATTTGGGTCTTAATACCCTCAATGAAGTTGCCAGCACTGGGTTACAAGAGAAGGACATTAAGCTGTCTCAGGCTGAATCACTGTGCAGCCCCAGAAATACACATAATATTTGTAGTAACTACTCAGGAAATATACAGCAGTAGAAGGATTTTCCAAGTTGACTGAAATGTATTCACATAAAAAGAAATACAAAATGCCTGTCAATTGCATTCCCTAAGATGTCAAAATGCTGCAGGAAAAGGTACAGGGAAGCTCAAATCAGGTAAATAGCAACATTCAAGCTTTTATTGTCTGAAAGAATGAACAACATTCTAACATATATTCCAAACTCTCCCCCACGAGCACAAATGTCACCAGAAAAAGAGGCTCTGTGCATTTGTCTCGGAGGAGGAGGAGGGGCCGAAATTGCCCTGCCAGCTGACAGGATTGTTTACCAGCAGGCAGAGCAAATAATGAGATGCACAACGCAGGAAACCTTTGTTCGGCGAGTGGCAAGGGGGGAGCTTAACAAAAGACGCGATGTGGAGAGGTGATGCCGAAGGCAAATCTGAGGCCTTCCCATGGCATGCCATGGCATCTCCCGGCCGTGGTGCAGCAGCAGGAGCGGGGTGTGTGTCCGTGGGCTGTGTGTGTCCGTGGGCTGTGTGTGCCCGTGGGCTGTGTGCGCACAGGGGCAGGCTCTTCTCGCGTCACCCGCGGGCGAGTCCAGAGGTTGCTGTCGCAGATCTCCTTGGGTGCCAGCCCCTCTCCCCAAAACACGGCTGATTCTAAGCGAGAGGCCCCTGAGCGCTATCCCTGCTGCCAACACGCCGCATCTCCTCCCTCTCGATCCACTTGTGCCGGGCGACCTGCAGCATCGGCTCGCCGCGCTGTCCCGTCCCTCCCTCCCTGGGAACCCGCCGGCACCGCTCCCGCACGGCACAGCACTTACTCTTCGCACGAGAACACCATTCCGCAGCCTGCAAATCCCAAGCAGCCAAGGGGGGACCCGTCTGTGCGGCCAGGCAGGCATGGAAGAGGAAACCCCTCCTCCACAGATGCCCTATTTATCCGCCGCTTTAGCATCCCGCGTGGCGGGGGGAGACTCGCCCTCCTCCTCCTCCTCCTCCTCCCCGACCCCGAGCTGGGGAGACACCGGAGCTCTCCCCCGCTTTAACCCCTGCCTTTTAGGCTGCTGGTTTTACCTGGCAAAGGGCCGCATCCCTCCTCAGAACAGAACCACGAGAGCTTTATTCTGACACGAGAGAATTAGCACAGGAGGAGGCGGCTGCCTGCGGCTGGCGACAGAAAGGTTGCAGGCTGGAGCCTCCGGCACGGAGGAAGGTGGATGCAGTGCTCATTTCTTGTGCAAAAGAGGGATTGGAGCCTCAGACCCGGATGATTTACAGCACTGTCAATTTGAAGCAAACCCAAAAAAACCGAGAGCACGTACATCCACGCACAGGCACCACGCACAGAGATGTATCCTTACTTCCCCTGCATTCTGCTTTCTCGCCTTTACCATTATATCACAGGTATTTAAGAACGAATTAAATCTCCCACACACTAACCTGTTCTCTCTTTAACCTTCCAGAGCAAGCAGAAGGCCTCCAGTGCAAATAGCCTGTTATGCTGGAGGACAAAGTAACCCCTAATCTTCATTTATGATATCATTAGTTTGTGGAAAAACACACTGTCATGTTTTCTCTATGTTATGACTGCCAGAGATCACGGGGTGGGGAAAAAAATGGCGGAAGTCAGAGAACCTTGGATTACAAGTCACTCCCCATCCAGCCAGTATCAGGAACAAAAAAAAAGAAAAAAGGATAATCCCAACAAATATGCAAAGAATTATTTTGGAATCAAAGGGTTTTCAGTATTCAGATAATCTTCTGCAGACCTGTATTGACTTGCCAATCACTCACAGGGCAGGACACAGTGCCTGGGAAGATGTGGCACACTAGGAGGGGGCTTTGGACACTTGCACAGGTAAATCATGCCCAGCCACCTCCACAGTTCAATGTTACGGTCCAGGGTGGTTCAAAACCATATTTGAAATGGCAGGTCTGAGAAAATGGGGAAAATAACCCCCCAGCTTTACAGGCAGACACCGGGAATGGCAACAGTGTGCAGAAGACAAGGACTCCCCTTGCACTGCCAGCTCCCCCTGCTCCAGGCACACATTGCATAACCAAAATAAGCCCAACTATCATGCCTGATACAATAATGAATTCTGTCACAGCCTTTGCACCAAAGTGAAGCGTAATCATCAAAGAACAGAGAGAACACCAAAATAAAGCAGGCACTTTGTGAGTGAGATTCCGATTACTCAGATTTGTTTTTACCAAAATAAATACAAGAATGAGATTTTACAGTGGTACTGACACAAACCAGTACAATTCAGCTGGACATTGGTATATCATTTACCTGGGGGCCTCTCTGCAGCATACTTTGCTTTCCTTGCCTTGCAATACTGATCTGCAGCAATTCAAGGAGATGTTTGAACTTGGAGTTGCACCCACACTCACTGTGGGGTGTGACAGGGTAGGACAGCCCACCCAGCACATGGTACCTGATGGTCTGCCCAAAGGGTAAGCAAGGTGGTGGAAAATAAATAGAGACCAGCTTTTGGGGCAGCCCAGCCACAGTGAGGGGGGAAGGGAGGAGAGGGAATCAATAAAGCCTCCTGTGAACACCCAGCACAACACAAAGTGATGTCACTGGAGAACTTCAATTCCTTCCCAGTTCTTCTGCAATCTGAGCACCTTCAGGCTGTTTGGGAATTTTAGCCCCATAGGGTATGCAGCCAATCAGCTAAAAACACCTTGAATCTCCCAAGTTCGATGTGGGAGGGAAGGGCTGACTTTGATTGTGACAGTTTAAGATTCCTGGACCCTGCAAGGACAGCTGGCAGCTTGCAAACACAGGGAAAACACCCAGTTGCCAAGGATTCACATTTAAAAGAATGAGAAGGCACATTTGACCTTGCTAGCTTCCCTCTATTTTCATGTTTGCATTAAAGGCCGCAGTCATCCGAACCCACTCCTGCTACATACACAAAAACTTTGCCTTTCTCCACAAGGCTGAAAACAGGGACCAGACCCAACAATTAAGAAAACACATCATACTGTGCCCACAGCCAGAGCAGCTGAAAAATGGCATCCTCCCTCCACAGCTTAGCAGCAGTGGCAAGAGCTGCAGGATGCCCAGAGGGATGGAAATTTAACATCAGTTACTGTAGAGACCAATCTGCAGACCCAAAACTGCTGGAGGCAGCCCCTGATGAAGCTGGTGGATGTAAGGAAGGCTCAAGCACCATCCAAACACTTTGCACAATTCCAGGCAGCACAGACACCCTCTTGTGACACTGAGGTGTTCCTCCAGCCTGACCGCAGGCACTACGCAAACAGCAGTGCAGAAGGAAAACACTTCCCCACTGGGCTGGAAAGCAAAGTGTGGAGTAAGGATCAGTGATGCATGGGCCAGGGAAGGGCTGTGCAGAACACAGTACCTTGGCAATTCTTGACTGTTAATGCATGGCTGGGGAGTGCTGCTCCAGAGTATGCTGGGGATGTAAATCCCACTCCACAGGTTTTCGCTTGTCTACCACCCGTGTGCAGCCTGGGCACTTCTACTGCTTCAGCAGCAGAAGCAAGAGCCTTGCTGTTTCTATTTTTACAGTCAGCACAAGGCTCCCTTTCTGCCTGTTGGTGTGTTTGTACTCCCCATCCATCAACTAAGACTTCAGCAGGAGAAACTCCCCTGGTAAGAGTATCTTCTGAGCTGAACAGGAATTCATTTGTTCTCCTTTCCAGGCTAATGCCTTGATGGTTACTTTATCCCATGAAAATTAGCATTTTGAGACATTTCCAAGTTTGCAGCCAGAAGGGGGATTGTTGCAACACACGCGGCAAAGCTTTTGTTGCTGCACAAGCCGAGCACAGGCATACAATGAAAGTGTTAAGTCCTCTGCAAGTGCAGCCATATGGCAAATCTGAGCTTGTCACCCTGAACTAAGAGAATCACTTCAAGGACTAAATGGAGAGCTCACCTAATTTGCCCATCTGTCCCAGGACGTTTATTGGTTTAAAAAGGTGAAATAAGCTATCAGAAGGAATGATCTGCATTGATACCTTGGCTCCAGGCTGGTCTGGTTTCATGTTGCTATCCCGCAGTAGACACTGCACTACAGAAAAGGTAAAATGCTACTCAGGTTGCAGGGTCAGCCGTGGAGTATTAGCAACCACAGAACTGAAGTTGGCTATAAATCTCAATTAGATTCCTTTGTGGATACGGGTTATTTTATACTCTTGAGCCGCAGGATCAAAAAGTGTCTTCCTACAAGATTCAGTGCCCAAAATAAAGAACTGGCTTTGAACACACAGCTCTTCAATATACATTTTCTCCCCCTGCTCAGAGCATGGCTCTGCAGTTCACTTTCTGCCCAAATCTTGGCCTGCCATGAAGACAGTGAAATTTTGGTCCTTGCCCCTGTGATGGTGGGTGGCCATGGAGGGCCTGGTTGCAGTGGGCTGTGGTACACCCACAAATACAAATAAAGGCAGCAGCAATGTTAAACATACAATGAGCTAAAGTTGTAATGCTTGTCAAAAAAGCGCTTCAAGTGGTGGCAGATTTGGGCACCTAAGAACTCAGAAAATTTTCACTTCAATTTACTTGCCATAGCTACTGATCTGAAAAGACAGGAGCAAAACCACCTCCTCATTTCATGGAGGTGCTATGAAAACAAGTTCTTAAAAGTAACTTTTTTTCAGGAGAAAGATAAGATTTTCTCCCCAACAAAGTCAAATTTATCACTTCTTTGCAGGAAGAATTCCCCTGCCCTCAAACCCTCCAAGGGCCTCTGGCACTCCTCGCCTGAGGCATCTCCTCCACTCCTCTTATCTTCCCCAAGGCATGAAGCAATGCCCAATAAAAAGGGCTTTGCACAGGTGGTTAACATGGCAACAGTTGTGCAGTGCTGCAGTCTCTCTTCCTTAGGGCCAACAGTGGATGCACAGCCCCTGCACCTTTCCCTAAGGGTTCCATCCTCCCCGGAGCCAACTCACCCCATAATCCATTGAATGAAACTGGTGATGGCAGATGTTCGGGGTGGTGAGAGAATGTCTGGACTGCAATGGCTCAACCCAGCAGGGCCAAAAAACTGGGGCCACCACTCTCTTTTTGTGTGCTCTTTCAACACAACATAAATGCCATTTATTTTCACTGAAAAGGGAGGAGACAGTCTATCAGCATGGAGCATCCCAATCCATGCTCACAGGTGTGGTGGTGATTTATGACTGAGCAGCTGAGCTGTGAGCCAAACCTGAGCAAGGTGGATTAGGTGAGGGAGGAGATGTGCACCCCTGCTGCAAAACACTGAACCTCCATTAGTACTAAGTCCAAGAGGACCATGGGAATGCCTGATAATCTTGGACCACCAATGGAGTTGCTTAAAATCATGTTTTGCCAGGTCCTTTCAGTTCATTACTCTGGTCCTGAGCAGAAAATGGGTGGAAATCACAAGTAGAAACTGGCATATTACAGACATTTCAGGATTAAGAACACAGGAACAATCATAAAGCATTGCACCAATTCCCCAGTAGCTGCAATATCCACTTAAGACATCAAATACTGGCAGTCTTGTTGATGCTCTAGGCAAATCCACAGTAATGTACCTCAAAGCACCACTGTACACTTGTCTGAAGGTAAAGATTTAAGCCATCCCAGGTAGGTAAACAAGTGCTCTGTTGTCAGAGAGTACTGGAATAAGACTGCCAGATCTCTCTAAATATCCCATCAGTTTTTTAGAATATTTTCCTAAAGATTGCTAGCAATGTGCCACCTTTACCTCGGTTTTAAAATAGTGCATTTTAATCTGCATTTAAAAACTGCTACAATTCAAAACTAACACACAGCAGAACACAAATTATCATAAAAGTGCTTTAAAAGTGATATTACCATCAGATGAGAATGGGAAAACTGCTGTTATAAAAATGAAGTTTCCTTTTCTTCACCAGATCAAACACAGACACCTTGAGCCAACCATTGCAAGACTATCTGCACAGTGTCAGACCTTAAGAAGGCACCTTCTGCTTAATCATTCACGGCTCATGTGTCACCATTAATTCAGATCTCATTCCTGATTAAGGCCCAGCACACTTAGCACTACATTGTCACAGCACAGCCACCCTCCTTATCTGTCCCAAATGTTAGCACAGCAACAGAGCTTCTGAGGGCTCAGAGAGGGGGATTACAGGCGAAACAAAACCTTAGGAGAGAAATTTAGACCAATACTAATTTGGTGTTAGCCTTATTATTTCTGGATTACTAATAAACTCAGCTGGGGGTCAGACCAGCCCAGGATCCTCCTGCCAAGCTGTGGTAGAAACTCGGAGGTAATAATGAAATGGGATCGTCTCGGTAAGGCTAATACTAAAATGATCATGATGTTCTTAACTGTCAAGTATAATAAAGATGTTTAATCCTTTAAGAAGAGGCCATTGCTTAGACTATACAGGTTTTTGTTTTGATTTCAACTGATAGTATTTTCCATTTCACCATCATACAAAAGATCCAAAACTTAAAAGAAGCTTATATGGTCTTTCATTTGTTTTTAGGAGAGAGACTGAGTAAAGAAATAGCACTGATATTAAATGAAATTTCATACACTTTTGAATGTAAAAGGGAACATTATCATTATATAAATCTGACTGTCTACAGAGAGAGAATAGAATCTATTCCTAAATTCTATGCATTCAGACATAGGGTGAAATAGAAGCTTATGTTAAAACAGGAGGCTCTCCTAAAAAGCCCAAATGGACTCCTACCTTACTGCCTCAAAAATAAGTTGCAGTTCAACACATGCAATTGAGAGATCACTCTGACTCTTCCTTTTACAAAACTCCCATCATTAAAATTATATTTTATATGAATTCTCGCACCCTGCCCTCTAACCACTAGATAAATTAAGACATCTGGTGTCATAATGCAGCAATAAGTCATAATGAAAAAGCATTCACTTCAGCCTGACTCTCAATAATAAATTTCAACAGAACTGAAAACTCATGTAAGTCTGTTTCTAATGATCAAGGACACAAACCTCTGACATTTATCTCATATAAAACATTGAAAATAATTTTCTTACCGTGCCCCAATGACATCGAAGAGGTGCTGCCAGCGATCATTGATTTTGTTGAGTTTGTCATCTATTTCTGCAACTCTGCTCTTGTTGCTAGCCTTGATTAGCTGATCACCCATTTGTTTCAAGTGAAGCTTGTTTTCACTGAACAGGTTTATTTCTTCCATGCAATCCTGATAAATATACACAAACATTGCTTAATTACAGGGCAAAACAAAACAATAACCCAAAACAAAACTATCTGTTTCTTTTCCCACAAGATGTGAAGTCAGGTTTGTCTGGGGTTTCTACATTAACAAGTACAACTTTTTCACTTAAAAGAAGAAGAAAACCTCAATGAAGAAGCCCTTTCACACTGATGGCACTATTAAAAAATAAGCAGCTTAAAGACTTCCAAGTGCCAGGAGTAAGTACTCCTAAAAATACCAATTGAATGTTCTAATTTTATCTATTTTCCTGATTTAAAGTAATTTTTCAATGAAGCTACCTCAAAAGAACTCGAATTCAAGTATAGGATGGCTTTATTTTGCTGGTATTCTTATGCAGAGGAGATGTAGGATTAGATATTGAGACCTTTTAGCCATGGGGAAGAACACGACAGAAAAATAATGGTCCCGTTTAAAACCAAGCTGATATAAAACTATTAGAAAGCAATAACTACCACGGGGAAGGGGCAGAATTAGGTTTTATTTTTGGCTGTGAAAACTTTTTGTTCAGCTGGCATAAGCCTTACCCTGTCCTTCAATCTTTTCTTTGCCCTCTGACTACCAGTTTTGCGGCTGATGGAGGTGGTGAGAGTAGTGAGCCTCTGTCAGGACACTGCTGATCCCCAGCAGGGAAAGCTCTGGGCAGTGCTGGGTGTGCACATGAGCCCCAAAACCACATTCCCCCACTACTGCAGCTCACACTCCATGCCTAAATGCACTCAGGTGGCATTTCCGTTTTGCATTATGCTCCAAGTCTGAACATCAAGAAGGTAAGAGGTGATGCTAGAAGAGCTCATTTTCTCACAACAGCCCATACCTGTTGCTTTTATATCATGTATCACTTCTAGGGAGCAAGGAATACATGAGGAATGGAGTCTCTATAATGAGACTGCAATACAAGAAAAGTGGCATTGCTACTCACCTTCTGCAATTTGTCTATCATGTCTTCAATGCTAACATCTGCAGTCTGCAACACTTTGCTTTCCATTTGTACCAGCCAGGAGCACAGCTCCTTATTCTTTTCATTGAACACGATCCAGGCATTGAGCCTGTCCTCGATCTCCTGCTTCCGCAGAGACACCTATGGAAAAGCACACCTATTAACGTCCTGCAACAGCTTCCTCACGAAGGAAAACAGCAATTATGAGTCTTCTCATTTCTAGTCTGCATTTGATCATATTCCATTTTGCAAGAGCAGTTATCAAGTAGCTCTGTTTTTCTTTTCAAAGGCAGCAAGCAGGTTGTTATTACATCTTATTTTGGATAGCGGGGCAAAAAGTTGACAAGCAAATATCAGATTCTCTCCCTCAGAAGAATGAAACTGAGTGACAGCTTTATAAAGAATGTGCTTATACAGTAATTTAAATATTACTCAGTGAAAACGCCAAACAAAGAAGGAATATAAAATATATAATTACTACATACTGTTTAGTATGGCCTTATATATAATGCAAGAGAAATAACACCTTGGTAAGTTCTTATTTTTCTGTCACTGTAAGAGAAACTTTGCATCTCCTGACTGCAATTACTTTACCTCTATAAAAGCCTCCCTCTTATCTTTCCTTTTCCTTTTGCTCACCAGTTCTTGGAGAACTTCCAAAAAACTCAGCATCAAGAATCTATCCTTTTCGTTGAAAACTATGGATTTTTCCCCCCCCCCATCAAAATTACATTTGTCAGGACTGATAAACAAATTGTCTAGACAGAGAAGTTAAGGTCTGATACTGCCTGAACCAGTAGAGCTATTATCACTGCTCCAATACCTAAGAAGCAGGGTCACTCTTATACTAGCTAATAGTATCTATTTCTAGCCTAGGGGTCTTAAATATGTATTTGTATTCATTTATCTACTTCTGTGGATTCCTGTACTAAGATATATGGGACAAAGGAAGGGAAAAAGTACAAGCTCTCCTGCAACAAGAGAAACAATCTCTCACCTTCACCAATAAACTTTGTCTAAAGACTGAGCATAACATTTTGCTAGCCTTGGCTGCAAATGGCCACTCCAAATATCATCCCATGGCAGGAAACAGTGCCTCTTCACATCTCACATACACCTTATACAGCATGACTCCTCAAAATTCCCTTCTTGATTCTTCTAGACTAATCTCTAACACTATTTTGTACCCCAGAGGGAAGTTTAAGTGTTCAGTGTGGAAGACCAGCTCCATGTAACACCAGGATGGAAAGAGAAGGCAGTAAGCCATCTTCCAACATACTGCTTTTGTCTTTTAAATTCTGACTTTTTTTAAGGAGAGGATGGAGAGGTGAAAGTGATTTCTGAATCCTTCATGATGAACTAAGCAAAGAGATGAGGCTGAAAGCACTGTCTTGGGACGCAGGGAAACAGTCTCCAAAGGAAGAAGTCTGGAGATGCCAGAGACCTCAGAAAGTCTCTAGGAGGGTTTCTGCTCTGGGATGCTCCCTTGTACCCTCAGCCTCAGAGCTATGAAGGGTAAACCCCTCATCCTTCCCTATGACTTGCAGCATCTCTCATATGCGGGGATGAGTTAACTTGGGCAGTGTAAGAACAGACTAAGCATGTCAGTAAAGCCATCATTAAATCCTGACATGATCCCCACTCCATTCTTGCCTGATAAGCATGGGGCCAAAACAGGATTTTGAGAGCAAGAGCCACCTTTTAACTGGCTAAGCAATACAGACTGGAGGTAACACAGGAACGACCCAAAACAATCCCAGACAAGCTTCTAGGAACATGGGCCCTTGAAGCCACTGCTTTGAGCACTTTCTCCTTGGACCAGCTGCCCTGGCACCATCTCCATTTTGCATCCACATCGTGATGCAGGAGCAGCTTGTGCATTCCCAAGGGATGCTAAAAAACATCAGGGCCCAAGCCGTATGCTGGCGTTCATTGGGATGGCATGCTCACTGATATGAATAGTTAAATCTGTGACCTACATGCACCTTGCAAGGGCAGCTCTGGAAACGCTAATCCCTGGAGTGCATCTGCTCCCTCTGTGTGTTGTGTCCCTGCCCAGCCGAGCACAGGCATCTGCCTGTCCCGCTGCCGTGGCAGCTGCGGCCGCGTCCTGCTCTTTCACCTCTCTGCATTTACTCTGCAAGACTTTTCTTCACACAATACATCTTGACTCTAATTTGTAAGCCCAAACAAAGCAGCTGTGCTAACAGCAGAGCCAGCAAAGTCTGCTTTCCTGCCCTCCTGTCCAGCGCTGAGCATCAGTGCAGGCTCTCTGGAGGCTCATTAGGGCTGTGCAAACATTTCAGTGCCTCCCTCCACTACAGCCCCGAACAGATTCCTCCCACTACAGATTCTGTGTGCTTAACATAGTCGTATTAATGTCACCTCTTTCCTCTCTCTAAGATGGACTGAACTAAACATTGTTCCCTCAGGAAATTAAAATGGAAATTTTGAATAAAATCTGAACCTAAATTACTGCAGGAAATTACTACTTGGATAGACTGTAGTAGGGTACATTAAAAAAAAAAAAGCTTAATTTTCAGGGCTATTCACCACAGTGGGGACAGCAGGCTTCAGCAGCTCACAAAAAAAAATGACAAACATAAAAGTTCTCGCATTTATAGGCTTAACTACAGATTTCCATTAGGAAAATGGTTCAGGCATTTTGATTTAAAAATAATGGCCTGTATTTATCAGGAGGGGGGAGGATATCTCCGGAATTATTTTCAGAGTTCAGAAGCAATAACAGAGAAAACACTGGTTGTAGAATAACCAGCTTAAGGTAAAAGACACTCAATTCTTCTTTCTCACTGCAATGCAAAGAATTAACCCAAGTAACTATTTCATCACAGCAGAGTTTGTGAAATAAGCATAGCTGTTCATTACTCTGGCAATATCCCACCAAGATTGCTTTACCTTTGCCTGAGTAAGGATTAGAAACAAAACACTAACTTGCTTCCATACTTCTGTACAAACTCTAAAATAAAAGCTATTGACTTGTGAGTGAAGAGAGGCAAAAGTTTGCCTTGTTGGTGTGTAGAGACACCCAGAGTAACTTAAGACCCCAAATTACATTACTTCTTCCAATCCTGTTAAGAGGGCAAAGTAAACACACATTCAAACTGCATAATAAGCTAATGAATCAGGTCCATGTGCCTTTGCTGTAAATGCTCCCCACCAATTTCACATGCAACACTGAATTAAGTGTAATACGCCAACAAGCCACAAAGAAATGCAAATGTTTCACAGCATTTTACTGCTACAGAGAAGACAAGTAGTTCTTGAAGTGCTAAAACCCAAGGATCCGGTATTTAAACACGTTTTAAGCTGTCTTTATGGAGTTTCCTGGCATTTTAACTCCCCCACTGCCTCCCTCCCCTGCTCCAGGCCCTGAGGCAATTCCTGCGCTCATCCCTCCCCTCTCCCCCTGGCAGCCCAAACAAAGGCACCTATTCCAGCTCACAGCCAGAACAAAGGCACCTATTCCAGCTCCCAGCTGCCGTCTGGGCTCCCTGCACTTCGGCACTTCCACAGGGTTTGCAGGAGAACACGCCGGGACACGAAGGGCAGACCCCGGCCGGGCGGGCCGCACCGGGACCGCCCCATTGCCCCCATTCCCTGCCCACAGCACCGCAGGGAGCCGACCCCCGGGGAAGCTTTCCTGCCAGGCCCCACGGACACACACCCCGCTATAAACCCCCGGAGGAGGGAGGGCTTACCCGCAGGCACAGCTCTTCCCACTGCCTGTGCAGGTGCTCCACTTGCTCCCGCAGCACCATCATGTCCTGGGCGAGGATGAGGTGTGCCAGCTCCGCCTCCATGGCCTGCAGCTCCCTCATGGCCAGGGCCCACTCCGCCAGCCACTGCTCCAGCTCCTGCATGGAAACAAACCCGCACAGCCCTCGGCACTGAGCTCCCCGGCTCTCCAACCCTGCCGGCTAATCCCCTTCGGCCTGCGGGGGAGGAGGGCACGGAATGTGCGGCGCCTCTGCTGCGGGGCTGGGCTGGCCGCAGTCCCCCTGAACCCACTGGAGTCCACTGGAGTCCCCCTGAACCCACTGGAGACCGCTGGAACCCCACTGGAATCCACTGGAGATCACTGGAACCCCACTGGAGATCCCTGGAACCCCACTGGAGTCCACTGGAGATCACTGGAACCCCACTGGAGTCCCCCTGAACCCACTAGAGTCCACTGGAGTCCCCCTGAACCCACTGGAGATCACTGGAACCCCACTGGAGTCCACTGGAATCTCACTGGAGTCCCCCTGAACCCATTGGAGTCCACTGGAATCTCACTGGAGTCCCCCTGAACCCATTGGAGTCCCAGGCTGATCCACTGGTCCCACTGCTGCATCCAGAGGTGCCGGAATGCAGCCTGGCCCCTGTGACTCCTGGTGCTCCAGGGCAGCCTTTGGCATCTCACACCCAGGCAGAAACATGCCCACTTCTTTGGGGTTTCCTTTTCACACCCAGGCAGAAACATGCCCACTTCTTTGGGGTTTCCTTTTTTTTTTTTCTTTCCCCTCCCCCTTCTATTATTTTGGACAAGTTGCTTCCCACCTGCATTTGCTCCAATTTCAGGTTATTTCTTTAAATGCTGAAAGAATTAAATCAGTTCCCTTCTCTAATGAATGATTTCACAGGCACTTCCTCAGATTTGTCAGGAATGTGGAGCTTTTCAATTGCTCATTCAGAGAAACATGTTCTCTCTTCTGCTCTGCTCCCCCAACTTCCCTTTCTCTTTATAATAAAGTTACACATTTTCCTTAACAGTGTTAAAAATCATCACCTAAAAAGCAAAGGCACCACTGCCTGCAGCTGGGAAACATGAGACTCTGCACACAATGTCCTAGGTCCCATTTTGCAAAGAGGCTGCTGGGAAGTGTCACTGGCTCATCTAACAAAAAAACTTCTTCCAGAGAATCCAATTTGTCTCATTTTAAAGGAAAAAAAAAAAGAAAAAAACCTGTGAGTGTATCAGAAGTGTACTGGCTCTAAGCCTTGTGAGGATTTTCACAGATCTTTTTTTTCTCCTTAAGAGTCAAGAAAAAAACAAAAAAACCAACCTGAGACTAAAATTCACCTGAGCTCTCAATAAATTACTCCCCACAGATGTGCACACATGCATTTATATATGCGAAAAAGGGGCAAATCCCTGCACTAAAGGAGCTATGGAATTTCATGGGGCTTTGCTAGCCTCATATAAGGTGCAGGACTGACAGAAAACAGCTTTATTCCACATAAAAGTGAAAAGCAGGCAGAGGAAAGGAAGTGCCTTCTCCTCCATACCATGTCAGTGCTTTATTTTATTATACTATGACACCTGAAAGCAGCATCTGCAGTGGCGCTGTGTGACCCTGATGCCTCTGCAGCTGAATTTCTCTTACTGGAACAAGAGGCAGGAGCTGTGTGCTGCTATCTCACAGATAATTCAGGGCTACAGCAAGAGTGCTGCCATGGGAAAGGCAGCCAGCACTCGCAAAGAAGATTTCAGACAGCTGATAATGAGTTCAAAGCCTTGGCTCATTAATAAGCTTATTTGTTCCCCCTACATAGGTCAACAATTCACTTCATAAATGGATGATGAAAGACTGACCAGTCCAGACAAATGTCTCCTATCCCTTGGAAATACTTTTCACTCCATTTAATTGTCATGGTGCACTATGGGCTGGAAGGGATTTTGCCACTCCCTTACTCTTAATTTTCCTTCTCTGTAATTATTCCCAGATCCTGCAGGTGCGTGTGGTGCTTTGCAGACTTACAAAGGTCTCTTGCCTGAGGAGCTCCCTGTCCAAAATGGATTGGAAAACAAAAAGGGAGATTCAGTCATAGGTATAGCAGCCAGTTGAGCTGAGACAAGGAAGTTTTTTCCCTTTTGTTTGAGAAATTGCTTATTTTATAAATTCAGACTGTAAAGGGAGTAGAAGCAGAAAAAAAGTTCAGACACCACTACTACGCCTCCTAATCTTCTTTGGTCAGCTGGACTTGCAGATGGGCAAAAACGAGAATGGTGTAAAAGAGAGAAATTCAGTGTCCTGAGGATAAGGTAAGAGGGAAAACTGACTTTATGGGAATCAGGTATTGTGCAAAGACAACATCTATGTAAATACAATATGGCTGTTTGTACCTTAATGTGTTCCTTGGCTTTGTGGAGCTCTTCATGTTCAACAGGGAGTGGATCTTTTACTTTCTCCTTTAGCTCTTGCAGTCTGCTTTCCAATTCCTTGGTTTGCTTTTCAAGGCGGTCACAAGTCTGCTCAAGGAGACCCAGGGAAGCATAATGAGGATACTTTATTATGACATATTGACCCACATGGGTAGGTTACAAAATAGCATCAAGTAATGACCCATATGCTCTGGTTTTTTGAATTTTCTTTTTTGATAACATAGTACCACCCACAAAGATTTGGTGCTTGGATTTACAGAACTTGAAGCCCTTGGTATTTAAGGCTTGCCTTACAGAGCATTTCTACTCATTTTGTTTTGTTCAACCCAAGGGGCTTTAAGCATAAGTTTTGGACTGGGGATTGTATTCAATAACAGTATTCAATTCTAAGACATACCTATGTGCCATCTAGCCATGAAAGCAAATTCATTGCTCTAAGGAAAAAAAATATGACCGACCCTTCCGTTTAGAGGTGCAACAACATGAGGAGCAACAAGTCCTGTTAACTCTAAGCTAAATTTTAGCTCAGGCTTCACAGCCCAAAGCAGAAGCAAGTTCCAAGCCATGGGGAGCGTGAGAACAAGCAGAGCAGAAACACCCATTGTAGCAACACTTATATGCCAACTCAATTTTCTTTGGAGAATCTGAGAACCGCAGTTTTGGCTTCCCACAAGCCCTGATGCCAGACAGGCACCTCCCTTGGAGCCCCTCTGGAGCGAGCAGCAGCTCAGCATGTGCCCTGCTGCTGCAGAGCTCAGCCCTGGAGATTGGTGGGGCAGGGAAGGTCTCAAGCCCCCGATACCAGAGAAGCTGATGGGAAGGGCATTATCTACCTGTAGGGTGCCGCTGAACTGCATCATCTTCTTCTCCAGCAGGGCGTGGGTTTTCCCCCAGTGCTGCTGTAACTGGCTGAGCTCCTCCTGCAGAGCAGCGCTGGTCTCGGGATCGGAGACAGCGCGCAACTTCTCCCCGACATCGAGGACCAGGGTGTACATGGCCTGCCATCTCTGAAGAATCACTGTCTGACTCTTGAAAAGTAAAAAAAATAAAATTAGTTTCTAAGCTGTTCTTAGGAAGTTACAGAAGCACATTCCTGGTATTGCACTTGGGAAGATGACTCACAAAAAAGGAGTTTTAAGGTACTACTTTGTTCATATTCATGAAACAGAAATGAATAGATCTTCTCCTATCTGCTTTTTTAATTTCAGAAAAATCATATTCTCTCTGATATTTTGGTTTATAAAACTCTGCAATAGCCTTTCAAAGATTGAATCTATAGGGCAAAAGCACAGCAGCTACAAAAACAGGGAAATTGAGTTGTACGAGTTACTCAGAACAAAAAGTCAGTGTAAGTTCTGTTAGCACCTCCACCATCAACTTGGACAAATTTTTTCAGAGATAACAGCTCTGTTAATCATGGCATAGTCCAAGTGAAGTAAGCCATCAATAATTATTTGCCTGTAACAAATTTGCCTATAAACAATTGGTAGCACAAGGAGATATGATCATTGTTTCTTTCTGTAGAACAGCAGCAGGAGGGAAAAGGCAATCTGGAGTAGGAGGGAGAAGACTTTTGGCTTTTCTCATTAAGGAAAAGCATGAGCACTAACTTGTAAAATCTACTGGAAATCATCTTTACACAGCAGGTAAAAATAAAGATGAAATAAACAGGATAAGCACCAAATGGAATACTAGTAAATGAGTTAATCCATCAACATTAGGTGTGTGGGTACACAGTATAAATCTTGGACTGTGCAAATGGCATTCAATAATATGTTTTTGAAAGGTTTTGGATTGCCTTAAGGACCCTTAAGCAACCACTGCTTGTTTTTACTTTTCTATAAAACAAAGAGGTGCATAGTTAAATGGAAGTCCAAAATATCTAAAATTAACAAAGGAAAGTATTGTTTTCCACTGCATGTGAAATGCAGAACTCACTGCCTTGAAGAACTGCTGCCCAGGTCTGTGTTTCTGTGTGTCCTGGACTGATGGTTTCAAGGACAGACACCCTAGCAAGTGCTTTATCCTCTTCTCCTGGCATCTTCTGTCCATTCCTGCACACACAGGACCTATATGGCCTGTCTTGCCACATACGTGCCTTCTTCCTTCAGGCAAACTAAAAGGCCTGAATTCAGCAGTCATGTCAGTAAGATACACACAGACCTAGAGGCTACCCACTGACCAGGGTTTGTCTAATCTTCTGGCACCATGCATTTCCATTTTCCTATCAGTGAGATTTTTAAAGCATACAAGGCTTTAAACATGACAGTGTTGACTGAGAAGATTCCTAGTATAATGAGCCTTTCACAATGTCACTGTTTTCTCATCTGTGCTAAACTTTAAGAAAAATAGTGTCAGCAATCACCTTTCCCCCAAAAAAGCATGTGATTTTAAGGCTTGTCACCGTATCTGGCAGGAGTTGTTTCAGTGTGACGAAAAACTCCACATATTTTAGATTTACAAGAAAGAAATACAGTACCTTGAAATCATGAATTACATTTCTAAGCTGGTAAAGGCTGTAACAATCCTGGCTCTTCACAGCTGTGAGGAAGCTGTTTGTATCATCAAGGAATCTGTTGAGACTCCGCAGGGAACTCCTGAAGAGCTGCCACTGGCTCACGAGTCCATCGATATCTTTCTTCCTCTGCTGAACCATCCGGATAACATTCTGCCACTGCTCTTTCAGCAAGGTGAGCTTGGAAATAAACTCTGTCCTGAAAAATACAAGTGTTGAGTGTTAATTTATTTTGATCTCAAGGGTGCATATTACAATAACTGCGATGCATTTCCATCTGCAAAGTTGTTTTCCAGTTATATACCCAACAATGCAAACAGCTCTATGCAGTCCAGAGCTCAGCCCTGCTCTCTGTATTCCATCTTTTAAACAATCCAAAATCAGTCAATCTTGCAACTGTGGTATAACATACACAGTACAGCAGGCACAATATGCACTAAACACTTCCCTGAAGAACAAGAAGCTCAATGCAAGTGAGACAAGGTTGCTGATTATGCTGCAAAATTGATCTGCACAATTGCAAACTGTGTTGTTATTGAACCCATTTAAACAGTTCCCTTGGTTCTCTTCTACAACATGGCTAGATGATCCAGCAGATCTAGCTGGTTGACTGAAACAACCCCATCTACCAATTCTGCTCCTCTGCAGGAGGCCATGGCCCCGATTAGCTCCTATACAAATCCCTGCATTTGTGGGGGCAGCTCCAACACAAAAATGCAGCAGCTTGGCTTAGCTTAGCCCTACCTTCCCTGGCAGCTTTCAGCCAAGCTGTGGACTTCATACTGAAATGGCAGAGGGGAGCACACACACTGTCCTGCCAACTCTCTGGGAGCAGCAAGTTCTGACAGAGAGGGGAATGTGTTCACAGCAAACACCTGAGGCAGCTGAACCTCTGCTCACAAGTATTACTTGCTGTTTCTCACACTACATTGATTCAAGAGGAAAGTAGAAGATCATACTGATAAAAAACAGGTTTAGCTACCATATATTTTGGTTTTCATGGCCAATGACTCAATGCCCTGTTGTGTGTGCTAGGAGCAATGTGGACAGTCCACACCTCTGCACTTTGAAAAGTACAGAGCCCTAGGAAGAGGGAAAGGATCCTTCATATGCAGCATCCTCATTACCTTCCTTAAGAAGGCAGCTTCTCAACCACAATTACACAACAAAAGCCTCCTGTTCAGGAGCAATTATGTTTGTTAGGCAGAACAGCCAGTTACTATCCCAAATGTAGTCTGGCCAGGGCACTTATGTTTCCTTCTCATTTTTGTCAAGTATGTCAGGAGGTTATTTAAAGAGTGAACCCAGCCCAGAATTTGGACTTACGTCCTCATGAGTGCAAAGATTCAATACCAACTCCAAGGAAGACAGCATATTCACTGAATTACCAAGATATTAGGGAGAAAAACAAATGGATTACCTTTTCTCCGCTTCTCCAGACTCCAAGGAAAGTAGAACTTTTTCTATGATGGAATTAAATGTCTGCTGATTTATGGAAATTTCAGTTTGCAGCATCTGAAAATACCATGAAAACAGCAGTTTTAATTATTCACTTAACAAACTTTGCTATGAAAGCTGCTTCTGGCTCCTCTAGTGTGACAGGATCTATTTAATTGTAAATGCTGAAAACTCTTTTTATTTTCAAGTGCTAGTGTCAAATGCACCCTAAAAGATTTCACACTTTTTGGATACCAGGAGGAATTTGCATATATATGATAGCAGAATCTATCATGAGCTGTATGA
The DNA here is from genome assembly GCA_035221455.1 of Xenops minutus. Lineage (NCBI taxonomy): Eukaryota > Metazoa > Chordata > Aves > Passeriformes > Furnariidae > Xenops > Xenops minutus. The sequence continues at coordinate 56,643,260 of JAWWEE010000158.1, forward strand.
TATAGATAATCTGAAACCTAAAGTTTGCTGGCCTAATTAATGAGAAATGCAATCTAGAGAGAAGTCCATAGAAAACATATAAAAAGGCAACATCTCAGGGTGAATTTACTCTTGATCACAAAGAGCAAATAATCAAGTGTTTGGGAAGATGCCAGTGAAACAGATTTCCACCAATATCTAACAACTGGTTGACATGGAAATATGCTGTGAAAATGTTTTGTTTTAAATGCAGTTCTTCCAGAAACTGGTAAGACCCCTGCCAGATTTCCAGCAAACTGCCTAGTTAAATGCCACAGGCTTCAGCACTCTGGACAGGCAGACATACACCTCAGGGCTGGAGATATCAAGGCCTTCCATGACATAACGCCTAAAGATGCACTCTTAAAAGTCTGATCCCTGAAAAAAGGGATCCATCCATTTTGGAAAAGGATTTTCATGTTTCAGAGGTTTCCTCATAAGCATTTCAAGAGTGAAATGTTCTGTAAAACTCTGCCCAGATCTAATTTCAAAAGGCATAGCATTTTCTAGTGATTTCCCCCGCCTTCACCATTCAAGATACTGCTTCCATTTTTAGAGTTAGCTTTACCTCATATACTCTCTGTTGCTCTTGCAGTTCTTCAAACCGTCCTGGAATATCTTCTTTTAAAGCCTCTTTCATTTTTTCTAGGAATTTCATCCATTTTTCACATTTCTGAAAGAATTTCTTTTCATCATTTTGCGTTCCCTCAAGCATACTGTAAAACAAAATGAACAATCAGAAACCACTGTGATGGTGGCTGTTTTTCTGGATATGCTTGCATATGGTCTAATGTAGTGATTAATGATACTAAAGCAGTGGGCACTTTGCTACCTTCTTCCTCTGTGATCATCCAGATTTTTTGCTTCCAGTATCTTGGAATACAATAAAAATAGCCATTGAATAATTAAGCAAATTGCATTGCAGAACTCAACTTGGAAAGCCCCTGAGAAAGCTGAGAACAGATTTCCCATGCTTTAACTCAGTTTTGATTTTCCTCACGGAAAAGGAAATTGTTAGTAGTGATTTTTTGTTTGCATTTCAGACCTGCAGCATTCCAGAGCAGCTGCTGTTTTTTGACTCCACTGCCGAGTCAGGCTTTGCATTTTCTTCAGGGTGAAGTCACTGAGTGGCAGCTTAATGCTTGCTTCATTCAAACTCTCTATGCTTGGAGAAAGTGCAGCAAGCTCCAGTGTGTGATTCTGGAAGTAAAACAATAAATTAATTGCAAAAAAATATTGCCTTTCTTTCATTTCAAAGAAATATAGAAGCCTATCCTCTTCTGTAGGAAAGATCTGAATGTTATACATCCAAAACACTAATCCAAAAAACCTCAGCATTTCTGTGTTAGCTTCAAAGAATACAGGAAACAAAAAAGTCATCATTCTTTTACACAGGGCTCACTTTTCCAACAGCACTGAACAGACAGTCAAGACCTGGTGCGTACAGATTTATTTTGCACCCTACCTCATGGGCAACAGGGTAGGTCCAGGGCAAAGCTGGGGAAAAAAACCTCCCATCAATCCCAAATCTACGTGATTTTCCTCCCCTCCATTCAGGCATTTGGCCCACACTGCAGAACTTGAGCTTTTAAACTTAAACCATTGCTTTTTGTGTTTTGGATGAATGAGTTACTCTGGTGGAAGTGCTGTAACTATGATACTCGGGACACAAAATGCATCTTAAGGTAGGCAAGAGCCGAGTAATAACTTTTTGGACTTGGGAATGCAAACATACCATGAGCAATTCTGAGTTGTCTGTTCCTTCTTCTAGACAGAGACTATCAAAGGCATCTGTGCAGCTCTTGACACGACCCTCCAGTTTGTCAAGGCAGTTGTTGAAATCCTCCAGTTGTAAAAGATTGAACTGTGGTGAATATTGCAAATTTATGTTAATTACCATTTAATACACTTTTTCAGTATACAAAAAGGAGCAACAAGCACTATTACCAGGAAAACAAACAGATGTTAAATCTCAATTCTGATGTGTTTATAACTCTCTTACTGAAGTTTATTCCTTTTTTTCCATAGAATAAGGGAAAAATTTAAGTCAAAGCAGAGTGAGAAACTGAATCTCTAAATCTTGAGACATTCATAACTATCTGGAAGGAATAGAGGCTTCTCTGGTATCTTTTGTAGCTTTGGGCTGTTTGATTTATTGTGAAGTTGGAAAGTAAAAACTCAGCTTATCAGAGGGGAGAAACTTGTGAAAGGGAGCTTCCTTCAAGCCACACACAGCCTGCTCCCATGTGCCTGCAGCCAAGGCTGTGCAGCCTCCATGAGCTCTGTGGAGAAATAACTAGGGCTGCAATTCAGTTGTACTCTCTGTTTTTTTTGCATCAGAGAGAAGAGCACTGGGAAAACTTCTTCTTTCTTGCAAGAATTAAACTCCACATCTCTGAGAACACTTAGCAACATTTTATAAGGAATGACCAGCAAAAATCAGTGCAGGGGGAGATTTCTGTGGTAATGCTTCAGGGTTACACCAGAGAAAACAACTATCCAGAAATGAAATTTTTCATGCAGCAAGACGTTCACAGGGAATATGAGAAATCTGTTATCTTCACAAAGATATCTGGCTTCCAGCCATTGAACTGTGCTGGTAAATGAAATCATAAATAGAGCTGGCTTAAAATTTCTTGATGAATTTGGGTTTATGTTAGAACCTAACAATTCACTTAAACCAGACTTTTCAGCAGGAACAGACTAGTTTTCCATCAGTAAATGTCCAGCAGTACATTTGCTTGGAAGCTTTCTCAGGAATACCTGTGCAGAGGGGAAGTCAGTCCTGCACTCCTGAGAGCAGACCATCCTATGGGGAAATCTGGATTCAGGTCCCTCCCCACTGTGCCTGAACAGGGATGTGAATCTGGTCTTCCAAACTACATCAAATGGCCACAGTTTTCTGTTTGGTTTTAGGTTCATTACACACACTCTTATCAAAGAAAACTGAAGCCCTTAGTTTTTTTCCCAAGGCAGAGCTGAGAAAGTTCACAACTTACTTCAGTGTTCATAGAATAAGAAGACATTTCCTAATTTTAATCATCTGAGGGTCCTGCACTGCTTGGGGGTAACAGGCCCATTTACAAAGGCTTGTTAGAGCAACACAAGCAGAAAAGGGTGAAATCCTTCCTTCACCTGTCCCTCTGGCTTCATGTATTACTTCTTAACATAGCTGATGAGGCTGCCAAGGTTTTTTACTTTATTGAAATTTCAGTTCAAGAACTACAGGGCTCTATTGAAGAATTAGAGAATTAGCTCACACAGGGCTCTAGGTAAGAAGTTACCCCACACTGATAGCTAATTTAATGTTAAAAAAAATACCTGAAGTTCATCTAACTTCCTCTGCAGCATCTTTTCCAAATAGGTGGCTCTCTGGAAGGGCTGCAGCCTCTCCATCAGGATGGCTTCAGCAGCTGTCCCAGCCTGCTGTTTTATTCTATCAGCCTGCAAGTAAATCTGGGTACGGCATCCTGCTATGTTTTGAAGACAATGCTGTAAATTCTGATGAGAGACGGGGAAAGAAAGAGGAGTCAGAAAATGAATCAGATCGTTATTCATGTGCCACTTTCATTTAGTATCTTTTGTTGCTGTAACTAAACTCTTTTTGTTGAACTCATCTGGGAGCCAAAGTCAGGGATGGTGAAAGCCTCAGTCTTTTGCCCAGAGGATAATGGGAATTGCATCCTTTGAGTCTAGTGCTGGGAGAGGCACAGTTCAAAGTTCAGTGGAACACCAGTGACTCCAGGCAGCAGGATACTACTATTTTCCAGAGGAAATCAGGGAGGGAAATCAGAATATTCTTCTCTACAAAAAGGATGCACCTTAGCAGATGAAAAGAAATGGCCCATGCTCCAGATGAGAAATGCTATTTAGTTACAAACACACCAGTACTTTGGATTCCTTAGTGACTGAGGGCTATGGGTTTGGTTTTATTTGTTTCCCTTTACTACAGAAATGATGCTATAAAATTAAACTCTAAAGGCAATACAAGAACAAAAGGAGTAATTTTAGACTCATTCAACGTACTTGATTTTTATTTGTACTAAGACAACTGAAATTCACTTTAAGCCATGAAACCCCTTGAAATTTGCCACTGTAGTGTCTTTTCTGAGAGTAATGAACTAAGACTTCTGATTGATAGCAAAGAGCAGATACATTTCTCTAAAAAGCAAAATGACTCCTGCTTTCTGACCCCTGTGTTTGTAAAGGATCATATTGCAAAGTACCACTTCAGCCACTGAATAAATAACCCATTTTAATTTCTTACTATTTATATGGCACTTTATTTATTGTGGTGATAAAATTCCACAGAACCATAATCTTTCCTAATATATACTAGAGGAAAAGATTAGAGGGATTAAAATACAATCTTTTAATGCACATGTATTTTCAAATACATGGAACTCACATGCCATTTCACTGATCCCCACTCTTCTAACTCACCACTTTCAAAAAACCATGATAGATTACATGCCTTCTACCCACACACCAGTGCTAATGGCATTCAGATGGTCATGCCTTGCTTAGTAGGTACAACACTTCCCAAAAAATTTCAGAGAATACAATGCCTTTTTGCTGACATATTGATGAATTTATGTCACAGCCATTATTAGATCAGAAGAAAGTGAAAATGTTTTGGTTTCAGTTTTGCTGCTGTCAATTGTTTATGACACAGAAAGAAACATATAAGTTCTTTTTTCTGTAATGTAAAGTTTCTTATTTGGCCACATGCAAAATGGAGTACTCTGGACTTCTTTCCATACGTGGCTAGAGATTCATAAAGCAAGATGAATCATTGCTCTGTTATGAAATAAGGATTATTATATATCTTTATTGCTGTCTGAGGAAATGTCAGAACCTAATGACAGCTTTGCTGTCTGAGAGAGTCCAATGTACTCTGTGGTCTCAGCATGAGATCTCATTTGCCAAAGTCACAAGCATTTAGAATAATCTAATGAGCTCAAAAATCTGTGAACTCATCAGACCAGGCCAAAACACAATACCAAATCCAATTAAAACCAATTTGAAGACTGTGGAAAACCTAAGGATCGTCCCGTTCCCTGGTCTTTTTTCCCCAGGTATTCTTCTGGGAGATATGATCTCTCCTCCCAAGCAATGTCCCATAAAGTAAATTATTTTTCTTTTAATGACTCCTTCCAACACAGGCACAATTCTTTGTGTAGAGCAGAAATGGGCAGAGCTGGAATATAATTACTCCCTTCTGCTCTCTTCTCATCATATGATAACTCTGGTTTGGTCTCAGGATCTGGTCAAAGTATTTAAAGGAAATACAAAGGTGGGAAGAAACCCACAGATTTTATCTTTTCCACTGACTGAACGGGTGGTGTTCTTTAGATGTCTCAACAATAAAGATTGGTTTGTACCAGGCAGCAGAAATGTATTCATGTACCTTCATATCCTGTATCCTCTGCTCCAGGGTTTCTATCATGTTCTCCTCAGGCACGTGGGCATCCAGGAGCTGAGAGCACTGCTCGTTGTACTGGTGTAACTTGGCTGCTGTGTCAGTGCATAAAGCATCAAAGGGCTCCCAAAGCTGCAGCGTCGCCTGTGCTGCCCGCAGCTGGTCTGTGATGTCTTCATTTACTGAGTTCCACCTGCCAACACACCCAAGGACATTTTCCTAGTAGGTTCTCCTCCAGTATAGGATTTGGCACAGAATTCCCATGGGAGTTTCTTTGCATTCACACCCATGTTACTGGAAGCCTGCTGATACAACACAGTTTGTGCTATGGGACCCATCAGGAAAAAGGCATCCAGCTAAAAGGTATCAGTTCCCTGTCCCTGGAGGTGTTCAAGGCCAGCCTGGATGGGGCTTGGAGCAACCTGGACTAGTGGAAGGTGTCCCTGCCCATGGCAAGTGGGATGGAACTAGATGATCTTTAAGGTCCCTTCCAACCCAAACCAGTCTAGGATTCTATTCCTCACACAGGTACCCTCAGACAGGTGAGTTGCATTAACAGAGATTTAAAAAAATCTGACAGATGTTCAAATCCTGCCTCATAAACTTTTTTTTTGGTAAATACTAATAACTGGGGTATTATTTTGCAGCCTTACCTGGTGTGTGCCTCTGTGCACTTCTGGTCAATAATCTCTGCAAAGGATGGGGAGCAGCTCTTCTTCAGGTTATTGGCAGCAGCCTGGAGCTTGGCCCAACTTTCTTCACTGTTCTCTGATTCGTCTTGCAGAGACTGCAGAATGGATTATTGCAATTAATTGTGGAGATAAATGACCTAAATATAACTTCCCCTCTAGACTGGTAGGGATAGGGGAGTAGTAATGCCACACTTTTGCAGAATAGGTTAAAATGTTTGCAAAAGAGGTAATACTTGTTTCTCAAAATTAGGAAGCTAAGAGAGGTGAAAGGGGCCAAGCTAAAAAATCCTTCAGTAGACCCATTTTAAACTGAAGTAATTTATTGACTGTTAAAGAGTGAGTTCATTATCAAACCCACACCCTTGAACTGCATAAATTAATTCACTAGAAACCAAAAATGTTTTTACTTTCAGCCAGTGTTTCAGGGAAATTTCTACTGGCAGTAAAATTAGCTTGACACCTTCTCTCCTCAGCTGCATACAGGCAATTGCCTCCTCATACAGGCAATTGCAGCACCCTGATATGGATCATATCTGTGAACTGATCCAGGTTAAAAATGAAGATAATGGAAGGAAAGAGGTAAAAAGGTGGTCAGTTCCTTCCATTTAGTACATGTCCTCATGCAAGAACCGAAAGCTCTTATGCAGGGTTTACTGCCAAGAGTCCCAAAATTCACAGCCTCAGTCTGTCCTGCACCACTTCTGATATAACTTGAAAATAAATCAAATCAGGCCTTATTTACAGGAAACAGGGAGTGTTTGCACAGCCTTTCAACGCCCATTTAAAGCCAGGTAAGGGGATTTTAGCCACAGCTGTAAAATGTTCAGGCCCTGGGCCAGCCTGACTGCCTACTCTAGATGCTCCACTTGGACTCTGTAACAACCCAGCAGAGCAGCAGGATGATCCAGAGCATTCCCACCCTTCATTTAGAGGTGGTGCAGCAAACTCCAGCTCTCTGAAGGACAACTGAACAGTTCAATTTGCACTGGAGCAATCACAAGCGTCAGGCTCAGGGGTCCCCCTGCTCTGCACCAGGACTGCTGCACCCACCCATCCCAAACCACAGCTTTTGGGAAGGGGAATCCTGGTCCCTGGCCCTTGACTCCAGAACTGTGTATATGTGGAAAAATGCTCTAATACAAAATGAGTCTGTGGTCATTGGCACAGTGTCTGGGACTCGGAATCCCAAACATTCAAATCACAGATTTAGAGACATGGTTCCTTCGCCAATTTTCTCCTTGGTTCCCTTTGTTTCTCACTGACTCCCAGCATTGATGCCCAGGCATCTCCTCCCAGGTTGTGCCCAGCTTTTTGGCAGGGCATTTCCCTGGGAGGCACAAGTGAAGGGCCAAATTTCCTTTCAACAAATGAACAAACATCTTTTACAGGAATGGTGAACAACATCTATGCAAACACATACAGCAATGCCCAAGGTTTTCCTTTGCCAGCCGTATTTTCAGCCAGACTTCCTGCTGTCTGTCTGAATTAGATGTAGATTGAATACCCATGAGGGATGGTGGTGGAGTGCACAGGTCCATCTGGACTCTGTGGTGCAAGGGAGCACGAGAACCTGGTGCTTCCTATGGGGATGTCTTCCAGCACGTGCAGAAGACTAAAACACCAAGGGATCTTTGTAATCCCAAGTGGAGGCTCAGCTAGCCCACAGTAAGGCACATATGGTAGCAGCTGACCTGTACCTTTTTCTTCAACCTAAATTGCACCAAAGTCGAACTGCACCACTAAATAAAGTTAGAAGTCTAAAATTAGTCCTCAGTGCCTCTGAAGGCAAAAAAAAATTAAGAATACTCCACTTGAATGTTATTATAATAAAGAGGAAGTTGCTCAGATAAATTTTTCTGTCTTTTTCTCCGTGTTTGTGTCCCTAGAGGCACAGAAGGAAGTACAGAAATAAGACAACTTCAGTAGATTTACCTGGAGAGTTTTGACCTGTTTTTTCAAAGCTTCCAATGAAGCTTCTTTCCCTGGTTTGCACTGGTCTATGCAGTACAAATATCTTGTTGTCATCAGGCTTACTTCTGCATAAATCTCATCATATGCCCTCCACTGCTCCAGTGTTGACTGCATTGAGGCCTTTAACTGTGCAACCTGCAAACAAAACACTTTTGTTACTATTTCTTGGGTAGTCTTGACAATAAATCACCTGTAAATTGACTTAAAAATGTAAGTTCGCTGCTCACAAGAATTTCTCTAGTTCGAGTATTTTCCTGCTTGGTAAGGAATTGTGTAGGCTTCAAACAAAGCAGTAAACCATATTTAGAGTGAAGTATAAGAATTTGTTGGCAATTAAAATTTAACTGGAGTTCAAGGTAGCCCTATTCTTTGAGCCACAACTTCAGAACAAGCCAAAAAGTAATAAGTACTGAAATAATAAACTGCTTATTCCATTCTGTCAAAATCAACCTGAAGTGGGAGGAAGCTGAGAGCCTTAATCTTCTTAGGAAGCAAATAGTTTGATCCAGAGATCAAGTTTCCTTTCAAAGACAGTTTGAACAGAAATTGTTTTGTATGGAAGAAGATGCTACTACAATACTCTGGAGAGCTGTCATCCCTCTTATGCCATTGTGCTCTAATAATTCAGGCCCAGCTGAATCCCAGTCTAGCAACTCCAGGATTCTCATATAAAATTAAATGATGGATATCCTCTTTGTTTGCTATGTCACTTTCATTATTACAGTTGTCTAATCTATATGGGGCAAGCATGGCTTCCATTTGCCATGTACTCCTAGACTTCACAAACACAAAACCACAGTCCTCCTTCAGTGTGGTTTGTTTTTATCCTTCTATATCAGGGAACTACATACGGCATTGTCTGGGTTAGACAAAGCATTCATCTAGTTCAATACTTGTTTTCAGTCATGCCAGGACCAGATGCTTTGAGAAGAGCATGAAAACAAGGCAAGCAAACAAGCATGTCTCCATGAGACCTGGCAAAGCCACATGCCAGATTTCAGTTCTGACTATGCATCCACACAATGGGAGATGAAAGATTTCCTACATTATAGTTCACCCTAAATAGACTGCATAGATCATTTTATCCTAGTATCCTAGTTTCAGGCTCGCACAGGCTGATGGATTAATCATCCCTATTTCTTTTGAATCATGGTATAGGTGGGAGGAATCTGTAATTGCTTTTTGTAGCCTCTAGCTAATTACTGCCCACACAAGGAGGATGGAAAGACATCCTTCTCAGGAAATGTCTCTGGGCCACAGACTCACAGTCTTGAGCTCAACCTACGGACAGTGTAATCAAGGTATGATATCTCCTTAGCCCTGTATTTGAAATCACAGCCTGGCTCTGCTGAGAGCAGCCACCGGTGGGAAGGAACCTGCACTCACTGCTTCTTTGCACACACATGACAATTCAGCTGTAAGAACATTCTGCAGTTTACAAGTTTGATAGTTAAGTCATAAAATTCCTAAAATTAGCATGACCCCTGGTGACTGTAACAAGAAAAAAGCACTAGGCTGTAATCCTGCTAATTTCTATCCCCAGCAGAAGGAAAAACTTTCGTCATGTACACAGACATAAATTTCCCTGCTTTCTTGGTAAGAAAGAGTGACATCATTTCTGTTAAAACCCAAACTAAGAAGCAGCAGATCTGTAATGTATTGACATCGTATGTGCAAGAGTTCAAGCAAAGGGTTCAGGTTTCACAAAGTTTTGAGGAATAAAGGCAAGGCATTTATATTAGAAATTGTAAAGGAACCTTAACTATAAATCACTGCATCATCTCTAATTCTCTACAGTATATGTTTATTATCACACATTGAAATCGATAAATGTACTCATTATTATATCTCCTGCACCTATCAATTACATCCACATAAAAAAAGATCAGCTCCAAGTATAAAGATAATATAACTATAAATACAAACTGCTGGGGAGTCAGTATGCATGGGAAACCAATCTGCAGACTCTCCTTGAAGCAACTAGAAACTATATAGGATTTGAAGATGGCAAAAGCCATCCCAGTGACTGGATAAAAGAGTCACTGGGAGATGAAAAAGCTGCAGTGAGAATGGGGTAGGAGTAGACAGCTCCCACCAGCATATAACAGGGGAGAAAAAACAGGGTCTGAAAGAAGCAGATCAAGCAAGAGGGTCAATTTTTCAGTTTGACAGAAAAATAGCAGTACTATTTCTTTATTTTCTTAAACTGCAGATGGGAATCTGTCCCCTCCCCCTCTGTATTCAAACTGTTGCAAGACCAGACCAATTTTTGTCTCTCAGCTTTGGAAAGAAATTGATTTACATTATGGTAAAGACATAAAAGGAAGTTCTTAGGAAGGTTAAGAGCACAGAATACTTTGCATCATTTTTGTACCAGCTCCCACCACCCCATGAAGAAGATTAATAACACCGATGGTCAGAACAGGGAGTGAAGGAAACTTGAACACAAGCAAAGCTTTTACCTGTTTCACAATGCTGTCCATCATTTCACACAGCTCAGCAATCCTGAGAGACTGAGCTTCTGGGGCTTGTTCTGCACTACCATTCAAAGCCAAACTCTGCTTGAGCTCATCGAGAGTTTTGGATTTAGCTGTGAGTTGATTTTCTAGCTCCTAAGTGAAAAAAAAAAAAAAAAAAAAAGAAAAAAAAAGGAAGATAAATAACATTTTTTTTTTTTATGAGATCATAGGTAAAAAACCTTCTGTGTGAGGATCTTAGATAAACATTCTTTAAAACCAATTTTGCATAATTCTTCAGCCATGCAACACCACCATCATTTCAAGTCCTACACAACTGCTTTACAAGAATGCCAAATGACAGTGGCTGCCTCAGTCTCCTGCAGGTAGAACTAGAATCAGTCCCTTTCGTGTCAGCCTGAGCACTGGACATCATGCTTGGGAAGGAAATCATTAGGAGCTGATTCCACAGTTACCATGCAGGCCTCTATAATTCTCCACATGCAAAACGTTTTTCTATTAATGCAGCTGAACTTTTCCATAGGCAGGTTAGCATTTGGATCCTCCTCTGCTCGAGCAGATAAAGGTAAGATAGGAACTGGTTTTGCAATACAAGAGTTTCTGACATATTAACAACTTACAGGAAGGTATTTTCAGCTTGTCCTCTTACTCAGAGGCTTTCTCCCATGGGAGAAATGCCAGTGAAATCAATGGAAATGCCTGGGAGAGTAACTCAGAGCATAACAAGGAAGTTGATAAGCTGGTCTTGACATGCTGGGCAAAGCTCAGCAGTGAGTTCTTCACAACATGGGAAACTGTCCGTACACACAATGGGTCATAGTATTTTCCTCTAATGCTGAACTTAAAGCCATGACTTTTTTCCCCCTCTCACTGACTGTCCACAAAACTTTTTCAAATTCAGATCTCATTTTTATTGAGTAAATAAATTTTAATGAAAAATATTTCTTCCATTGTTGTCCCTCCACACATTTCAAGGATAGAAGTAACTTCGTGTGTAACAGCACACTCTAGACAATAAAAAACAGCCTAATACAAGAGAGAGAGACATAACCATGGCAGTGAAAGAACAAACATTCCACATTAAAAAATAGAGAGGGAACACTGTACTGAATGAAAACCAGCAGACAGTGCAATAGGAACCAGTTATTAGCTGGCTTCCCACCTGCATTAATTTTGAGGGACCTGATGCCTAGAAAATCACAACAAAACCAAAGGACACCAGGATTGTTGAGGCTGGTGCAGAGACACTACATTCTAGGGCAGAAGTGGAGAGAGATGCTATTTTTCCAAACGGGACTGTGTAGTTTCCATGAGACTGCTACCACAGAGCCCTTCAAACTAATGGAATTGATAGCCTTTGTCACATAGCTGTGACAATTTTGAAGACATCTCAGAATACAATCTACAATACTGCTGCACAACACTCCAAAAACCATGGAGCAACAACAGGCACATCTTCAATTGGAAGAAAAAACCCGATAGAATAGCAATTCACATTAAACACGGATCTGGCTCTATCACCTCAATATAACATGCTTTAATTAAAACTGCACTGTAGTATTCTTCTAGAAAATAGCAAGTTCCTGTATGATTTTTCTGTTAAAATCTGTGCTATTCTTTAATCTGAATTCAAAGTGCTAAACAGGGTTTTTACAATAATATCACTCATGTAAGGCTTTACCTTGCAATCGTCTAACGTGTTCTGTGCAGAGATCAGACTTGCTGGGGTTTGTAGGGACCTCAGTCGATCCCTCTGAGCTTCCAGCCAGTTGTGCAGAGTCTGTGCTTTGCTTTCATTTTCAGAGATATCCTCCAAAATGTTTTCCAGGTCTTGTATCTGAAAGTTACAGAACTATTTTAATTTACTTAAACCTACAGGTGGGCAGAAACAGGGCTTCCCCTTCCGTGACAAAATTGGAGACTACCCAATGTACATTGAAAACATTATTTGGAGAAAATACTTTGAAAAGAAAAGCTAAAAAGTTTTGCTGGGTCTTTAGGATTGGACCTTTTCCTTGGGAAGAAACAAGGTAGTGTGTGTTGTGGAGCTGGGAGTACGTAGACCTGACAAGTTGGGGGACCCTGGGCTACGTGGACACATTTATAGAGTCTGAAAACTTCATTCTCAATAAAACCCACCAACAAAGTTAGTAAGAAAGGGACCTCAAATCTCCTATCTTCAATCTTGGTCCTGAGGATCCATTAAAGTCTAGAATGCATTTTCTTGAAAATTATTAGAGAAGATAACTTTTTCTCCTACAAAACTGAAATTTCATCATGGAACTGAATTTTCCACTTGAAAAATGTTTCTGGAAGACTTTCTGAGCTATAAAAATTCAGAATTTTCCATTTGATCAGTGATCTTTGTATGTGGATTCAGAGAGGGCAGCTTCTCCCAAAGCTGTGTAAATTGAGAAACAGAGATAAAAGAGGAATATGTTAGTAGAGGGAATCATTCCAGCAGCCTCATGATTGAATTTGGGCTTCTAACTTTCCCCAGGGCTTTTCCACATCATATGAATCACACTAGCTTTTTTTGGACACTGGGGGACACAAACAGCAGCATCTAATTCTGGATGCATGGATTATTTCTAGCATCACTAGAATAGAGCAATTCTGAGGCACTGCTTGAAACAGACTTTTTCCAGAGAAACAAAAGATATGCTGGTAGAGTCAGTTTAGGTGTAGAATTTTCCTATCAGCTGCTGGTCTTCAAAGCACTCTGTTGGGAAAGCATTTAATTTCTGCAGGAGGAGGACACAGATAGAGAATAACTCGTTTCCAGGGACCTAGGAGGGCTGGGACAGGGCTGGGAACTAATTCTTCCTATGCCTTTTCCAGCAGGGTCATACATTCCCCCACGGCTGTCAACACTACTTACTTAATAATTAGTTTTTTTTGGCAACTGCTACAACAGGAAAAACAGTGGTAGCTTAATATATCCCTATTTCTCATTCCATCATATGGCATGTGGAGGGGTTGCTTGGTTTTTTGGTGCTGTTTGCTGAGAAAGGCCTGGCTGTCCACGCAGTGTAGCACCTCTCCTTCCCACAAACCACCCAGTATTTTCTCCCATCAAGTTTTAAAGGCCCCAACTTTCACAGCACCCCAAAGCTTCAACAGATTTCACTAACAGGTTCCTCTGCAGATACTACCCTGAATTCTTTCTTTTCCATAGTTTTCTAAATATAGGACTTCTTTACTGACATGCCACTGACTGTATTTTCTTCATATGATGAATCTTATATTTCCACCTAATACAGTCAACTAGGGTAAATCCCAGGCTGTCATGAAGAGCAGATTTTGTCTATTTTCCCTCCCTACAAGTTAGAAGAGAATTTACTCTCCCACACCTTGCTGAGGTTTGGATGCCTACCCACCACCCAGTAGTTGACATGCTACCAGACCACTCCACAGCTGCCCATGAGACAGCAGGACAGATGGACAGCAGAGCACAGGGAGTCTCACCATGTGTCCAACAGCATGTTCAGACTCAGGGAGAAAGGCTGCTTGCAAACTACAGAGCAGTGAAAGCCATGAGAACTCAACCCAACCTTTCTGTTGAGGGATGCCTGCAGCCTGTGCCACCGCAGGTTCATCTCGCCAAGGCACTCAGCAAATTCTGTCCTTTCGTACCGCTTGCTTTCCACGTCACAAGTGCTCATCTGCAGCAGTGACTGGTTAACAAAATCTACCATCCACTGTTTGAAGTTCATTTCCATCATGTACTCCTAGAGGGGAAAAAAAGAAAAACACACAAAAAAGGACAGAAATGCAAAACAATTAGTCTGGTAGTTTTAATCTGAGCAGTTCCAATGATTCTTCAAGGTGGAGCTATGGGACACCCACCTAAAATATTTTTCTGAAGGAGACCTGGCTGTAGGAATAAATCCTCAGTATCATTACATGGGTAGTTCAAGGTAGGAACAGGCTAGTGCTGGAACAGGGAAGGAAATCCAGGGGTACCAGACCCTGTACTTAATCCATTGGACAATACCCATCACACTGCCATGGGCTCTGATTAGGCTAAAACCAAGGTTTTCCCACACTCCTGAAACTCACAGGCAAATACAGCAAGAGCTTCTGCTCCTTTACCAAAATATCTGATATCAGAACAGAATCTCAGAATACCTGGGAGGAAAAGGTGTCCTCTAGCATGAGTATCCTTGCCCACAGAGATTAGTGAGAAATTACATGCAAAGTGAAAACAGAAGAGAATGTCTTTTTATTTCAGAAGGTCTTAGGAGTAGAAAGGAGGAAAGGGCTCCTCATTTATCTAGTAGTACCTAGAAAAAGGTCACCAGGAAATGCACAGAAGAGGTACTGAAGCCATAGTTGCTTCCCTGTAGGAATTTGTAATCCTCATCCCAGCTTTCTTCTCAGCGCACACATCCCCACATTGATGACAAGAACAGAAGATACACCTACAAACTGACCTCTAAATATCCAAAGGATTAAAAACTGCACCTCACCTCCATGTCCAGCTGCCAAATCCAACTGATACAGACCAAAACATTATATATGTGCTCTACCAAGGCACTTGGAAAGAAATGTTTATGTTGGCACTTGCCTTATGTGCAGTACCAAAGTGCCTGTGAATTGCAGCTGTAGACTGAGATCTCTCAGACTGTCTGTGTCCAGAGCAGAGCTTGGCAGCCCTGTGAGGGCAGAGCAAAATATGGCTCTGTAAAGATGAAATCTGCCCTGAAATTGAACTCCCTGGCATCTGTGGAGGTACACAGCATGAATCATTCCTGTGGCTGGGGCAATCAGCCTCTGCCACTGGTGCTTTGGCACCTGAACAGCACCAGGAGTCTGCTGCAGCCTCTCTTCCTGCAGGGAAGTTCATCTTGTCCCTCTTTCCGAGCAGCTTATTTCTTTTGAGGACAACAAGCCCAGTTTATTAGCTAAATGGATTCTGATTATGGAGCTCCATTATGAGATATTCCTTGATAAAAAGACAGACTAGGACACAGCACAAACACAGTCTATCTTCGTAGGGAAGCAAGGCTTTCCTGCTCATCACACTTTATAATCTAAATGCCAGAGAAGAGAACAAGCGAGACAGATGGGACAGCATGAGGAAAAGGAGATTACAGCACAGCAGGCAGTAGCTGTCTTGCAGGACAGGCAGTGTTGTGTGTGCCACAGAAGCACAAGGGTTTATAAAGGAAAATGTTAAGACACCTTTGAGACTGAGGAACCCTCTTGAGAACGAGGGGAAGGATATGACCGTGCCTGTGGGCTGTTCCCATCCTTTTTACAGCTGAACACCTTGCAAAAGGCCTGGACTTACAGCTTCCCATTTACCTTGTACTTCTGAAGGAGGCTCTTGACTTGGGCAGCACTGCGTTGTGAATTTATTGGCTGCTCATGTTCCTGCTGCTGTTCCACATGGTCCAGCCAGGTCATTAGTTCAGCAATAGCTTCCCGCGATGAAAGTTTTTCCATCTGAAGCTGGGATAAGGCATATAATGAATCCTCTACACTCTGCTTGTTAGAAATATCAAGGAAAATGACTTTTCTATTTTTAGAAAGGCTCAGGCACTATAATCGCATTATTAGGGCATGAACTTTATAGTGAGCCCTGTGCTCCAGAGGAGCAAATGACTTAAGAAAGCTTCAAGAACTCATAAACCTCAAATAAAAATATTTCTAATTGCAACAGACTTTCATGCAAAACTGTAAAGATAATAAATGTATGCAAAACAGCCCAGGAAGAACACTACAGTATTTAAACTGCAGTACAATATTGGGGTTATTCTGAAAGCAAGACAGGCAATGATGTTGGAGAAAGGTACTTTGGGGAGCAGCCAACTGAATCCCAGCATCAGCATTTTAATGCAATTATTTAGCTTGAACTGAGAGATGACAGCAGAATTTCTCCTCACCTGGTGAAGCTTTTCTTGGATGGCTGGGAGCTGTGTAATCAGTTCTCCCCATTTTTGCTCAAATTTTGCCAAAGATGACCTAAGTGCTGCAGTATCAGCTTGCTTCACGTGGAAGAGCTGGTTGGCAGTGCTCACCACTGATGACTTCAGGGAAGATTTTTCATCAACTTCCTTAGAGAATGCCTGAGGTGCATGGGAGAAATTTAAGAGATGGTAAATATTTATATATCTATTTAAATGAAGAAGTCAAATGATGTTTTCAGTCACAGGATGAAATGCTTCAACAAACATGTTTTAGAGAGTTTATATAAAGTTCAGAAACACTCCACTCAACATGTTCTGGTGGCAGGTTTGCTGCCCAGCTTGATGCAATGCTGAATGCCACCTTTTGATCCATGGGGATGGGAATATCCTGATTCTCACTTCACACAGAAGTCCAGGTTCCAAGCAACTCCAGTTCTCAGGTTTCTAGCCAGCTTACTCCTACCAGTCCAACCTTCACACTGCTCTGCTTTCCCCCTGTGCACTGTTCCTTCTGTCTGGCCTTACACTGGGGCTGAACCTCCTGGCTGGTTATCCAAGGGGAGCACAGCACATATGGCCAGGCAAAGACATGAAATGCAGTTCAGTGCATTTCCCTTTCCTGACTTTGGCTGCCCATATTCACCTCTCCTGTATCCTGAGCCCACACTCCAGGCTCAGCTGTTAAAGTGGCCCATCAGCTTGGCAGAACTGCTGCATCTGGTGTTTGACAGCAGCAGCAGGACAGAAACAATGCCAGTGTGCTGTACTTGCATAAGAAAGAGATCCTGGCTGGGCTGTGAGCTCATTACAGAAGATTCCACTTTGATTTATGCTCTCTGGCCAACGTCAAGATCTGAAGGAAGGTCTTTGGTGGCCTCCCATCCTCATGGTTCCCCACTCAGGTAATGGGGTGTCTGGGGCACCAGCCATTCAGTGCTGTATTATATGGGCAGCTTGCAAGTCATGGCAAATGCAAAAACCTCTCAAAAAGGTGATTTTCACCATAAGTCACAATGCCTTCTCTAAACCTGGCAGCAGAAATGACTTACAAACAAGCTGCTGATGTTGTCCCTGATGGTGGAAAGATCTTGTGACACACTGAGAGACTGCTCCTTCCAAAAATTCATTCTCTGCTGAGCAGAATCCAGCCATTTCATTAACTCCTCCGAGTCTCTGTTGTAGCTGCAAGGAGGAAACAACACAGAAAATCACATCCAGCCGAGGCTAGGGTACATTTCTCACCCTCCAAGCTGTCCTGCTCTCTGTGAGGAGGCACATGCTATTCTGGCACCTCTGCTGCTACAGGACCCTGCAGGAGCATGGCTGCAGCTGTCACCTAGAGCAGATCAGAAACTCATGTCTAGCCGGTATCAATCAATGCTTTTTGAGTTACACCCACCTGACCAGGAGCTTCAGGAGTGTCTGAAGCCGATGTAGTTCATGGCCAGCTTTCTTAGTTAAAGACAACCACTGCTCTTCCAGCTTCCCAGTCTGGCTTCTTATTTCTGGACAGCTCACAGCAGTCAGCAATTTCTTCCCCTCCTTCACCATCTGGTACAGCCTGGCATGCTTTTCATCAACACTGATTTTGATTTGCTGTCAGAATATGGGAAGTTTGCAAAACAATAATATCGTAGAAAACACAACTAAGAAAGCACATATCATTTGTTCTAACTTCTTAATCTCACACTTTGTCATGCATTTTAGTTTCCAAATAAGAGTGGGTGGGGGTTTTTTGTTTCCTCTGGATAGATCAGGACAGATCTCAACATACTATCACACATTATCAGAATGACTGTGTTATGATTTGATGGGCTTTTCTGACAGATGCAAATCTGAGGCAATGGACAAACACTATCAGATTTGGATGCACTGTCCAAACATGTGGCTGTTCCCACCAGAAAGTTATTGTCCTTCTGTTCTCCTCAAAGTTATTGTGCTTCCTTCAGGCTCTATCCTATTTAAAAAGAAATGTTACTAGTGTTCTGAAGGAAACTGTTGGGATAATTATTGAATAATGGTGGCAGAGAGGAACAAAGAGTGAACAGTGAAGTCATTAAGGAAAAAATATAGGAGTGGTCTGGTTTGCTTAGTCAGCATTTTACCATCATGAAGGTCAAAAATAGGAAAGGGCAAAAAAGAAAAAAAAAAAACCAAACCAGGGAGCAGCTCACTCCCAGGAAGAAAACAGAAAGCAGCAACTGTGTGATGTGCAAGTATCACTACTCTCTAGGCATGTACAATATTACTAATAGGGATATTTCTCTCACAGGAATTAAGCCCCAGAGGATTTTATTCTGCTCTGTCCTTGAAGCTGTGGAGGTCCAATGCTAGGACTCCACCCAAAAACATCTTCTAAAACTTTATTACCTTGTTTCTGATTTATTTAAAGACAAATAAAGAGTGAAAAGCTAGTTAAGAACTTAAAAAGCCAAGGAAAACCAGGCAACTTCACACTCAATGGCTCCTGTCTCAGTGCAACAGGTATCAAAATTATCAGAGGGCCACTATGATTATAAATATCTACTGTAGATTTATTACAAAAGCTTTACTGTAGCTCAGAATTTTCTGGGAATGTCCTCTTTCATGCAGTCAACTTGATTAAATCACTATAGTCCTTTCTCCCTTTACAGTCTATGAATCTAAATAATAAACTGGATTCAGTATAGACCCAAACACTCATTAATTCAAAAATTTCTACAAGAGTGGGTCCTCTGAAGACTGAGAAAGGTCAAACCTGTGAGGAATGGAGAGCACTCTCCGAAAATACATCACTAGGGTTATTGAATACTATTTCTCCTTAATCTTATAAAATAACCACAAAGGCTGCTTTCATATCCTTATATTTAAGCGTGTTTAAAACATGGATAAAGTATTTCCAACTGGAATTGAGGCTCTAAATAGAGATGTAAGCTCTACCACCAGAGATACAGCTGCAACCAGAGTTGCATAAGGGTTCAAATACTTGATATTTTCAGATATTTGAAGGCACAGGGTTGATTCTCCTTTTCCATAGGTTTTCCATCACAAGATGAAAATAATTCCTGAATCCCAGAGAAGTGGCACTATGTTCACTCCAAAGCTACCTGCTGTACTTGAGATCCATGGAACCTGCATATCATCTTATCCCAAATATTTGCATTTTCACACCAACTTCTAAAGTGGTGAGACTCACCATTATCACTTAAATTAACATGTAGCCCATGGCTAAAATTAGCAGTCTGGTCCCCTGACACTTTTAAAAGTAAGTTCTCCACTTGCATTCACACACAGGCAAGGAGACAAAGGAAAACAGTGTCCTAAAAATCATCATCTCATATTCTAACTAATCTTTTGGCTAGCTCTACAGATCCACAAAGAAAACCAGTCAGAGAAACAGATAAATACCTCTAGAAGTGCAATCCTTTCCATTAATCTTTCTTCAGTTTCTTCAACCAAACTGACAGAAGGCAACGTAGAGGCAAGTGCCTCTAACTCCTTGTTGAAAACTAGGCATTCCTCATCAAACACCATCCATTCCTGAAAAATACACTGCATCATTAACACAGCACACATCCATCTGCATTTTTACTACACCAGACTCAGGCCTTACTGTTTATTCCAGCATCAGCAGCTCTTGCTTTAATGAAACAGAACACCAAAATAAGAGAATACTACATAAATATTAAAGTGAGACATGATTTCATCATAAATGAATTACTTATTCATCCTCTGATGTCATCAGAGATTCTTATTTTAAAGTGGTGTACATAAAACACCCCTAGAGAATAAAAAATTAAGATAAAATTTTAACTTTTATTTTAAAGAAGTGTATTTGTGCCTCAAAGGGCTTGTCTGTCAGTCCGGTCACCCAAAAGTTACTGCAAAAAGTCAGAAAATCCCACCCAGGTGAGAGTATGGGTTGAAATGTCCAATTTCACAGATTTTCAAGAATAAAGTCAGTTTATTGACAGACACAGAATAGGTAATAGACTGTTGCTGCCCAACAGACAACAACTACTAGCCAAAGAGTTACTGGTGGGAAAAGAGTTGCCTTAGATGAAATATTTCTTCTTCCCGCCAGCTTTTACTTGGTTTTTTTGACTTACTACCTTTAATAAGCTCTCTAAGTGGATGCCATACTGGCAGGCCTTCTGCTCCAGCAACTTGACTTCATTCACCAGCTCTCTCCAGAATTCCTCTCTCTTTTGCAGGACAGAAGGACTCACTCTCTTGGAGAATGCTTGCATGTAAGCCATGCGGGTCCTGAGGTTGCGGAAAAAGTCCTGAAAAAAACAAATTAAAGAGCAGGATTTAAGAAAGATCACACTCCCATAGCAGGGGAAGACTCACTGTGAAGACAGTTTCAGGGGATAGCTGGAGTCAGGAGCCTGCTACCCAAATTTCATCCCAAAACGGGCAGTTACTGATCATTTTACATTTAGTCAGAAACCAGTGATGAGTTGAATACACTGTTCTTATTTATACATTTCTAAGGAGAAAGATCTATATTTATACCTTCAGTTGGAAAGAAATACATAGATGTTGGAGGAGGAGTTTAGCTATAAATAAATTCATAGTTCAGCATGAGGTAGCTATCAATCATTATCCAGTTTGTTTCACCTGTATTCCAGGTGACTTCAAGCAGTAAGGAGTAGGCAAGGCACAATAATCCTTTCATATAACTAAGGTAACAGTTGGATCTAGTTATGGCTCTTGGCAAGTGTCTGAATCTCAACACATCACTTTCCTCCACAAAAAAGAGGTTCCAGGGTTTAAAATGACTTAAGATCTCTTCAATCAAGACATTCTTCACTAAGAGCTAATAATTAGTACAAGAATTTTACTTAAGGACCATATGCCAGGTGTAGACTGCATGAGCATCCTGAGCATTCTGACCAGGGTAGGGAAAACAGCTTTTGCTGTTTTCCTTTGCTTTGAAAATAAACTCCTAACATTTGGCTTTGCTAAGGGCAATTTGTGAGTGACAGCCACCTGTGCTGGAGTCCTATGACTTTGGGATAGTGGTTTGCAGTGCTCATCACTTTGAAGCAACCCTTAAGTGAGAATTTAAGCTACATGGACCAGTGTTCCTTCTGTGCTGCTCCAAGCAGTGCTGTGATAAGCATCTTATACCTTGTGATTTTCCAGGTGAGACTGCAGAGCTGCTCTGCTTTTTGTTAGGTGCTTTGGATCTTGAGCCATCTTCTCTCTTCCAATAGCTACTAGTTCTGCAAACCCACGAAGCAAGTCCTCATATTGGCTTTCACTGATGGAAGGAGAGTTCAGCTCCACGTATTTTGCTTTCAGAATGCCCCACATGTCATCCAAAACATCCTACAACGTAAACACAATTTAGCAATTCACAAGGGACAGGAATTAATCCCACAAACCTGCACGTACATTCCCAGATTACAAAATAATCACCAGCCTTTTGACACTGTGTTCTTACCTCCAATTTATAAGCCTCCTGGATTAAGGTGATAGGTAACTGAAATCTTTCTCCATGGCCTCTCAGTTTTGCTACCTGGTTTTCAAAGTTTTGCAGCTCCAAAGCACAGGCATCAACTTTCTGAATGAAGGACAAAAAAAGCTATTAGGAAGAGTCCTATTCCATCAAACTTTCAATTATCAATGGTAGGTTGGATCTCTGCTGTGGCAGCACTTCAGAAGATCCAATGGTCTTATACACTAACTGGAGAAGACTGTTCATGACATAGCTTTGTCTCAGTACAACATTCATCATGCATTTCAGTTTACTAATTCAAGAGCAGCCATTAAAAGGAATCACAGACTTAGAAAACACAATTTTTTTTATGAATCAGAAATACTCAGAGATGAATTGAGACAAGTGCTCTCTGAAGGAAGGAAAGCTATGTACTTCTGGCATTCCTCTTCCAAGAGTGGCTACCTGACAGAATATACCCAAGGCAGCAACCCTTGCTAGGGGATTCCGCAGGGAACACAACCCTCAGTCTGGCAGACAATTATGCCTGTAAACAAGGTTATGAGCCTGCAATAAAAAAGTTTCTGGACACCCTCTTTGCTCCAGCAACAAGTAGGTAGACGGCCAATGACCATTCTAGGAAGGATACGCAGCCTGTTAATTTTTAACTCTCCCCTAATCCCTATAAAGGTCAAAGAAAACAGATTAACTGGTCAAATTCCATATGATGAAGTGCTCATAAATGCTTCATGATTAGACATAAATACCTAGAGTTCTATTCCCACAAAAAAAAACTCATTTTGCATATAAACAGGCCAAATGTGTGAAGTGCTGCACTCTTTTTCTTTCCTGTCAGAGCATGGGGTGTATTTGCCCTGAGAGGTTGTGGAGAGACTGGTTCCTCCACTCCAACCACTAAAAGAGCTGAAATTAGGTTTGACTACGGATTGGGGTGTAGTAAAAAAGAAAAAGAGGGTGGCAAATATGGCAAACACTGAACTCTTTCCCCATTTTAAAACCTAAGTGAGAATCAAACTTTAGAAAATACAAAACTTAATAGATTCCAGAAAACTGGAAATAACAGCTAAGGCTGTAAAAACTTTTTTCCTTTGAATAAAATTACCTGAAGCTGTTCAGAAACATTTTGTCCACGTAGTTCATTCAAGCATTGTTGTAGAGCAGCTTTTTTCTCAGTTAACTGATCATAGAGCAGCCTGGTTTGATTCTGAAAAAGAAACAAACATCAAAAATAGAGTAATGACCAGATAAAACTACACAGCAAGTAAAATGGTTACCCTATATGGCAAAAACACATTTTTCTTCTTTAAAAACCCACAAAATAAAGCATGTGCATTATGAGCTTAAAGCAGTAATTTAGAAAGGGAAATTCTGGAGTCTGTGTAGTGTAAGAAAGCAGATTACTCTGTCACAATGACCCTCTTTGACTGTAAAAATCTGTGAGACTTATCAAATTCTTCTCTCCTGAAAATAAGAAAATGAGCCCATTAGTGGTGACTGATGGAGCTCTGTGGATTCTGCTTAAGTAACATTGCAAGACTAGTTCTGCTGCTGTTTGGAGAGAACATGCCAGTGTTCTTCAATAGCACTGCTTTATTATTCAGCAGTAAAGAGCCAGGCCACCTGGTAGATGATGAGCACACTGGACTTTTGATGGACATTGCAAACTGTATTCCAAAGACCAGGGTCTTTCCTTACTTCAGACTAAATACCTGACCTGAGTATTTTCCAGCAATAGTTAGTTGATTTAGCATACCACAAGAATCTAAAGAAAAGCTTCTCGTTATCTGCTTTTCTTACAAAGAACAACAAAAAAAAAAGGCAAATTTGCAAAACTATGGCTCCTGCTACTGTGGTACAAAATCTAAAGGAACAGTAAATACAGCGGGGTCAAATCAACCCCCAATAAAAGTATCCCAGTGTCAGACATGGCACCAAGAGGGAAGAAATCTGTCTCTCCTGAGGACACAGCAGCAGAAGGAATTTATGAAACCCTCCTTGGCCTAATCCTTGCACACAGAAACGTGGCTTTAGCCTGTAGCTCAGTCTGCATGGGGTCCCAGGTTACTTCCAAACTTCCCACATGCAAGTTTTCTGCTGTGACCCAGGCCTGTACAGCAGTCAGCACTGCAAACAGCTCTGTAACCAGCAAAATTAATTTGCTTCTCAAGAGGCCTAGACAAGTTTAGCAGCCAGAAAAAAAATAAATAAGAAAGCCCATTAGAGGTTGCTCATCTGTAACCCAAATGCATTAACACTGACAAGTCTAACAGATGCTGTGAAACAAGATGTGCATTTGGCAATGGAGTACCAGATAATTGCTATTATGATCCAGCCCAGCTTTCATTGAGTTGCTCCTTGAAGCAGTGGCAGCTTGAGTTTGTTCCAGTCGTGCCTGCAAGTTGTTAAAGCACTCGCTGAACACATCTGTGCTGCCACCAGCACAGCTAATGGACTTCAGGAGATCATCCTTTTTATCACTCAGATCAGCGTGAAGTTTCTGCAGCTCCACAGACAGAGTCTAAAGGGTTGAAAGGAAAATGATGTGAGAGAATGGTCTGTCCAAGGACTCTCACCTGGAAAAGGCAGCAGGACTCAAGTTGGTAATTATTAAAAGCAACATTCCCAAATCTGTGCAATACCAAATACTTTGGTCCTGTTACTCCTGAATCACGCCAGCAAAACAGAGGGGAAATACCAGGCCATATTTATTCTGTCGTAACAGAAATCCACTGGGATCTCTCCTTCCCTGGATGGCTTAGGACAGTTACCTCATAGAGAGCCTGCTGCATGGCTGCCTCCTCGGTGGAGAGGACTGAGGTGTTTAACATCTCCTCCATGTTATTCAAACATCGGCTGATTGCCAGGAGCAACTCAAACAATTTTCTGTCCAAATTGGAAGAGACTTCCTCTGCCACATTATCCTAGGTAAATGCAAGCCAGAAGTTTTCAGTACTTTCACCCAAAGCATGGCTAAGATTTATTCACTCGTATAAAGTTAGAGGTCGCTCAGCTAATAACAACATGGACTTAATTAAATGTTGAGAGATTCATGAGGCAGTTAGATGTATGTAACATTCAGAGCTGTCAAGGCCAAAGCTGAGACAATAACCCTTTCTTTACTGGATAGTGGCTGTGGTCTTACAGGGCTGTAATCTCAGGAATGAGCAAAACAAATTTGCCAGCTCCAGTCCTGCAGACTTACTGAAACAATTGAGATGTCTCTTCTCAAAATCCTAAGCCAATTTCTACATTATAGTCCATACTCAATGCAAAATCTCACTCCACTGAGTGCTATTTGCAATAACATGATTATTGACTGTTTCCCAGTGTCCAAGCACTGTCTTGTTTCTAGAATCCCTGGTACTTTTTGCAGTGCTAGGACATGCCTTTTTTACCTGTGCATGCACCACATTTGCTTCCTGGCTCAGGTCTCCCAGCTGGACAGTGTAAGTTTTCAGTTCTTCCACAGTTGGGGTTCCTGCACCTGGGAATGTGCCTCGGGGCAGCATGTTCATCTTTGTTGTAATCTAACATTTGGGAAAAGAACACTGCAATTAGGTGAACAGTACAGGTGAAGACACGGCTATGGGCAATGAAATAACACTCCTCTGAAAAAGCTTTAAAATGAAAGTTTTAATGCATTAATATAAAGCACATGGATAGCAGGGTTCCCTTTTCACTGGCAAAAGCTGGGCAATCTCCCTGATGGGGGACTGATTGAAAAAGGAGCCTCTGATTCCTGGCTTTATGGGCTACAGCTGTAGTCTGTGTTAAGACAACCCTACTGCCCACTGCAGAGTTTAAGTCTTGCCTGAAAAAGACCTGACATTCATCCTTTTATGCACCTGATATTCTTCCATGTATTGCAGCAATTTCAGAGAACAAGAAATCTAATTATTCTAATTTAATGTGAACAAAACTGTTAATAACAGGAATTACAGTTTTGTCCAAGCAACAAAATTCTGCAGTCTGTTCAGAACATAAACACAGCATGCTCTTGCTGCAGTCCAGACTCTGCTTTTGATATGTGAGAATGAGAGAACACAATGGTGAATGGCAAAACAAAATTTTAGCCAGAGATTTGCTCTGACCAAAATGCTCTCACTTACAGAAACTGAGACTTTGCCCACATCCAGAAAAATCAGCTGGGAGCTTTCTGGCTAACTCTCTTAGCTCCCTTGAAAGAATGAAGCAGATAACATCTAGTCTGAATGTTAACTACAAAGGCTCACCAGGTGCTCCCACACTGGGCTTGGTAGTCTCTACTTCAGAGATATTATTTACCTCAAAGTAAAATTAAAAGACAATCATGAGAACACCATGCAGCAACAGTCTCCTCTGGAGAACACTTGTACAGATTTCAGTTATCTGATGAAGAGCCAAGACAGAGGAAGATATGCTAATTGTTTTCTTTACCACAACCAACTGCCCACAGAAAGAGCACTTTAGTGCACTTAAACAAACCTGAGGCTCCACAAGCTGGCAGAGAGGAGATTTCATCTTTGATGACAGCTCTTGCTGTAAATATTGCCATTTATTACCCATTTGATCCTTTGGAGCCAAGGTGGGATCAGCCTGCTTGCTCTTTGAATCAGATTCTCCATTGCTGGATTGAGAAAACATTGTTAGAATGGCAAATACTGAAGCGGAGTAAGTAAAAACAGCTTTGTAAGGCTTCTTGTATAAGATTAAATTCTCCTGCTCCTGCCTCAAAACCAGAGCGAAACCAAGTGCATAGATGATCTTTAATCCAAGCTTTGACACATTTCTTTGGGCTTTCCCCTTCCCACAAAATACCCCAGAGGTCTGCTGGCAGCCTCCATGGATGAAATGACAACATGGGGAGCACAGTCCTGGAGCAAGTCTTGGTTCCACACTGGAAGGTGAATGATCCCAATGCCCCTTTTTCAAGGCTGCTCCCTTTGACCCTGGCTGGGTATGTCTGTGCATTTGTACAGCAGTGGCTGTGAACAGAGGTACCCAGCTTGCCTCCAGATGGGCCTGGTTTAGTTTATGGCAGGTGTCAGTCCTGCCTGACAGCAGGACTGACTCCAAACACTGGAGTCAGCCCAGAATCCAGGAGGCTGTCACACAAATGAGCCTCCATCTCTCTAGACTGTTGATGGCAGAAATGCCCAGTTTCTGCCATTTTTCTTCTAAAGGCACACAGCACCCACAGTGCCACTACAAAACTTTGTCAGGATTAGGCAGTTTTACATCACTGAATCTGGTAACTGATTTCATTATTTTGTACCTTGATTCTGGTTTCTGAGTCACGCTGTCCTCAAGCTGTGGCTGCATTTTTTCCACACACGACTCAATAAAGTCAATGAGGCTTTTCTGCTCAGCTGCTTTTACTTTCAGGTCCTGTGCACAGAGAATAGCATGAATAGTTATGGGAACTGTAATAATCTGAAATGATGATTGCACTTTTCCAATCACATTTTAAGTGAAATGATTTAGCAATGAAAATAAGAATACATCTGTCAGAATAAAATGCAGTGTTTGTGTAAATATGACTTTACAAAACAAACAGTTTTCTGCAAACATGTA
Source organism: Xenops minutus (assembly GCA_035221455.1). Taxonomy (NCBI): domain Eukaryota; kingdom Metazoa; phylum Chordata; class Aves; order Passeriformes; family Furnariidae; genus Xenops; species Xenops minutus. The sequence continues at coordinate 56,670,754 of JAWWEE010000158.1, forward strand.
TTTTTATGGAATATATTTCTGCCTGAGCTGCAGTTTTAAAAGCAAAACCATCAATCAGAAACAAATTATGAAGACATGGAAACGTCAAGGCCATCAGCTGCAATCCTGAAAAATAGGGAAAATAGGGATTTGCTCAAATATGAGGCTGAGTTCCACTAGTTAAAAGGGGAGCGTTGAGTGAAAAGTGAGCAATTCTAGCAGCTCAAGCTGGATCATTTTCTCCAACCCTTTTCTAATAGCATCAAAATGGCAAAAGCTAATTTTCAGCTAGTAAAACAGAAGTAAATTTGCAGAGCATGGAACACCTCAGGATTTTTTTCTTGTACTAACCACCTTAAAAGTCATTGTGAGCTAACTCATGGGAAAATATACATAGAGCTTCAGCTCCAAAGTTGTGTTCAAAAGTAATGTCAATATATGGATTCAGATATCATAACACAAGCTCCAAGGATAGGAGATTGGAGGGATGGGTGATGCCATCAATCATGATGAAACAAGGCAAATGTCAAGGTACCATCCAGTTTTGCTAAGCCTTTTTACTAAACCTTTTGGACGGGATTTTAGGAGTGAGACCTTTCCCCATCCTGACAAACTTCTGCAGAAGCTACAAATGCAGCTGTCCCTCCCACTCACAGGGGATGGGGAGCAGCCTGGCTCCTGGATGGGAGGAGAATTACCTGTGGGTGCTGGAGACCATTGTGCCAAGTGGGCGGCTGTTCAGGAAGGGCAGGCTGGGGGACACTGAACCCATCTGAGTGCAGGATCTCAAGGGGCTCTGGGTCAATCCTCTCCCTGTTGTTAACCTGTAAAGAGAGACCCATTGGGAAAAGCTTCCAGACTTGACAGGAGAGCAGAACCCCACAGGTGCAGTTTGGGGAAAGGGCAAAAGTGGAGCTGTCTTGGACTTACCACACACAGAATCAGCAGCACATGAAGCACAATTGTTACTTTTGCAAAGGTTTTTGTCCCATTTCATTTACGGAAAGTTTAATCCATCCTAACCTGCTGGCAAGGTCCTCACATTTCTCCCCCAACACCTACAGCTGCTTTCTTTGGCCTGTTAGCAGATTAGGTGGTACTAACCCTCCATTCTTACTGTTTAACCAAATTATAGGGATGTGCAATTTTTAATTAGAAATTCGGTCATGTGCCTGGATTTTCTATCTGTCTGTGCCCACAGAGGTATTTCAACAGGAACCTTTACCAGCACTAATTCTCTCCTGGGCGATGCAAGCTCCCTTTCAGACTGCTCCTCCAGCACTGACTGTGGCTGCTCTTACACAAACACATCAGGTGGGTTTCGCTGATCCCTTGCAAAACACAGAGGGAATGAGCTCTGAAACTGGGAGTTACTGTCTCACCTACTGGGAAACTCATCAAAGACTGTGTAGCTGTGGTGCAGGAGAGCTGATAGTCAGTGTCCTTGCCATTTAAGGACTCTTCAATAAAAAGTTACTGAAAAACCTGTGATATTGCCCAAACAAACATCATGGCATTTTAAAGGCATTTAAAACCAAACCAAACCAAAACCCCAGTCCGTTTCCTGTATTCCTTGCAAAATGTTGACCTCTGTCACTGAGCACTTACAGCAGAAAAGATGCTGTTCAGAGATTCATTAAAAATCCACTACTTGCTGCAAACTGCAAGTAATTATACAGCACTGTAAAGTAGAATAGAAACTGATATTTCTGACTTCTCTTCCTTCCTTGCTTCACATGGTGAGTTCCAACTGTTCTGCAACTACAGACCATTAAAGCACCTAAGCTTTACCTGCTCTTCATTGTATTTGTCTTGAAGCATCATCTGGACATTTTCCAAATTGCGCTTCACTTCCTTCAGCTTCAAGGAAAGAGCCTCTGTCTTTTGTTGGTAGCCTGCACTATCTCCACAATCTTCCAGTAAAGAGAGGACCTTTTGTTCAATCTCTGATAACCTCACCTAGAAAGGACAGCAAATAATTATTCATTCTTAGAAGTACAATGCTCCTTTCCTGACAACATTCTGAAGTCAATGCTCACAGTTCCCCTGTCTGAAAGGAAAAGAAACACACAGGCAAAAAGAGAAATAGCTGTAGCACCTCCCCACTGCCCATAGATTTTTTCCAATATAATCTTTTTATTCTGAACAATTAAATTTTATACAGTTAGTCGTAAAACTGTTTCAAACAAAAGCATCTGCATGAAGTTATATGAGCTCAGATATGAAGTAATAAAAGAGGAGAGCAGAAATGACAGACTCCATTTGAATGTGACCAAGAAGACAACACACCCCAATAGGGGACAAAGAGGCAGTGCACAGACTGCTCATCTCACCCTCTGGGAGGAATGGTGCTGAATTACCAGCACACAGTTATTTTCCATGTGCCAGCCGGGCCATTGTAAACTGTTGGGATCTGTTTTTTGATTCAAGCTGCTGTGAATCAAAGTGCATCTCTGCATACTTTAAACTTATGTTTTTAAGGTGGGTGTGGAGACTGGTACCATGTCTCAAATGCAAAGCAATTAACTGTAATAAACTAACTGCTTTACATCATACACCCATACCTAGAGACTATACCTCTTTTGCCCTATGTGTATTTTTTTTTTTGTGTAGGTCTTGACTAGGTTAGAAAATCCTCTTTCTTCCATAAGTTCCCATCCTAACATCAAGCCAGACAGCTCGAAGCCAACAGGAACTGAGCAACTCTTGTAGCTGCCCAAAGCCTGCTTGTTTTCACCAGCTGGAACTGCCCTGTTGGGGCCTATGCTGACACAAACCCTGAATGGAATCCAGGTACTTAGGTGCACTCAGGATCCTAATTCCCAGGGACTTCAGCACCTGAGCACTGGGCTGAATCACAGCCCAAAGCCAGAGGCACTACTTGGCATGGACTCAGTTCCTATTAAAAAATAAAAACAACACCCAAAACAACAACAAAACAGGTGGAAATGTCTCTTAGTAATTTAAAATGGGGACATTTTGGTATTGTCCCCTTTATGGTGAGTGAAATTTGTTGCTCTAGGTAGGCTCAGTGCTTGAAGCAAACTGGCTCACCAGACTGGCACCACAGGAAGCTTCAGAGTGGTGTGCCTGAATTCTTTGTTTTCATCTGCACATGCTGCATGCCAGGACTGCCTCCCACCCGGCCTCTCATGCCAGTCCTGTTTTCCTCCTCCCTTTTTCACCAACAGGTACCACCCACTCCTTTTGTTCCACTGCCACGGGGCAAGAGGCTCCCCTATGAGTATTGCAGGAGGTCCAAACATCGCCACTGAGGGCAGGGGAAAAGCCCCATCCTTCTACCTGTGCTGGCAGCTTATAGCAGAAAGTGCAAAAGTAGAATTTACCAGCTTGGAAACTCTCTTATACCAGTCTTTTAAATCACTCTGACAGAAAAAAAGTGAAACTGTCAAAAGAAAAAATATAGCCTTGCCTAGTTGATTTATCGTAATTGAGACCAATGAAAAATTACCTTTTAATAGGGGATTTAAACTGTACTGAGTCATGTTTTTGAAACCAATCCAGAGAGAAACAAAGCTTTAAAAATACTCCAGAATTCTACCTAAACCCCCTGGATGCATACAGACCCCAACTCTAAAAACAGGTATTTTAACTAAGCCCTTACAAAGCTGCACCTGAGACTGAAGCCAAGCAGTGACCTGTTCTCTGCACAGTGTGATGAAGCTGATGGAGCAGGGAGAGAGGGAGCAAGCACAGCTTTTCTGCAGACACAGCGCCCAGAGAAGGGCACCTCCTTTGGGTGGCAGCAGCAAACTGATGGCTCTGTCTTACCTGGCAGTCAGCAAGCTGCGGCTCCACCATCTGCTGCCTTTGGGGGGTCTGAGGGTCTGACCTCAGGGACATTTTAGTTTTGTCTAGCCATTGTTCCAGCTCGGCAACCTGGGCCTGGCACACCAGGAGGATGGATTCTGGCTCAGGCTTCCCTCCATCCAGCGCTTTGCCTGGAGAGCCCAGGGCGATGCTGGGGACTGGGGGCGGCTGGTCGCTCTGAAAGCAAAGCACATGAAAGCAACACGGTTAACTCTCTGCTTTGTAATTCCTCTCCCCTCCCCTCCCCAGGCAGAAATGATTAACTTCCACACTCACAAGAGCTCTGAAACAACCCTGCCACCGTGTTCCCAGACTTGGGGAGAATGAAAAAAAAGGGAAAAATAAAATGAAAGGGTAACTCAGCAGCCAGGAGATCCAAGATCTGGTGTGACAGGTTTCCAGGCAGCAATTTGCATTTACACAGCTGCTACACCTGAGCACGAAGGTAATACCTGAGTGCACAGGAAGAGGGTGACTCACCATTAAGCAGCTCTCCCCAGAGGAGAGATGTTTTTCTATAGGAGTTATATATAAAAGCAATGCAGTTTGGAGCTGCAAAGCAAGTGTTGGGCAATGCTTGCAAGCTACTTGCATGTGTTCCGACAGCCAAGTATGCTTTAGTCAGGCTCTAGGTCACCCAGAAAAAAAAGGTGTATTTTAAGTATTAAATCTCATGTAATTTTTCTTATACACCCTCCTTCAAGAAGAAGCAATATTGCATTACACACTTGTGTAATAAGGAGAAGTCCAAAGTGCTTGGAGATAATAAGCAGTTGCTTGGAAGGCTGCACAGGTCTGTATATGCCTCCATACATGCAAACACTGGAACTTAGTATGTAAATAAAGCATAACACCACAAGAACAAAACTACTTGTATGCTCCTGTGACTCTAGAGCATAAATTCAGGCAACTGAGATGGTCAGTGATAGTGCACAAGCTTCCTATTAAAATGAGATTTGGCTGAAAAAACAGAGAGCAAAACTGCATTGTTTCAGCTATCAATGTCATCATGGAATAATTCAGGTGGGAAGGTGCCTCCAACAGCCATCTAATCCAACCCCCTTGCAGTGAGCAGGGACACCTTCCCCTGGGATCAGGTTGCTCATGTGATAGATAGATTTTATAATTTGCTAAAATCAAACCGAGATAAGGTATTTTATTAAATTCTGTATTATTTTGTT